>VXBA01002618.1:545539-772309 GCA_013399895.1 Serilophus lunatus | reverse complement strand
GCCTCCCGCGGACCCCCCGGAGCCGGGGGATGGATGCACCCCCTGCTCCCGACAGCTGCCTCCCGGGGACCATTAGCGGAGGTGCTTTTTGTTTGTCCAGTGCAAATGAATTAAAATTGCTGAGCTGTTCAAACGCGCCGAGTCCCCGAGCGCCCGAGAAGAACGCGATGCCGGGGTTTGGTTTTATTTTAATTCAATCTCTCCCAACACATCTCGCTCCAGGTCGGTTCTTGCAAATGCTAAGAAAGCCCGTAAGTCAATGAGCTTAAATATTTGCGCTCTTTGTCCAAAAACTGTTTTTCTTCCTCTGTGGGTCAGGCCAAGTGCCAATCAAAGTTGTTTTTCAAGCCTCTCTTCCCTGCAGTAGGACTGCTTTTTTCTTTCTTCCNGGTGTTCTTTTTTTTTTTTTTCTTTTTTTTTTTTTTTTTTTTTTTAAGGGTTTGGTTTTTGGAAAGGAGGTGTGTATTTAGGGGAGGGGGAGGAGAAACATTAAAAATCAGTCAGGGAGAGAAGCAGATTTTTAAAATCACGTTTCTTGAATATTTTAATGGAAACAAAATCTTATTAAATGTGCATGCTTGGTATGTGCAGTTATTTTTTCCATAAACTCTTGGATCATATTACAGTTGATACTTGGTGCTCAGCTCTTAGCTCAGCTTGCGAGAAATGTAATGGATCAGAGAAGCACACATCAGCAGAGCCTCATTTTTAACCATTTCGTTGCAGGAGCGAATCCCTTCTTGCCTTTAACTTGCTGCTGTTACTGCTTTAAGAAAAACAAGTCCTTAAAAGAGAGAAGTTCTGTGGGGTTAAAGCCCAAAACAGCTTCAGACTGGACATAGGTCTAAAGGCACACAAATTAAAAAAAGAGCCAAATACATGTGTGGAGAAAGCAGAGGGAGCTTGCTTTGTTCTGACAAATAATCAAAATGTTTTGTAGACAAATGAAGTGGTGCTTGGCAGCACTTGTAGACCTAAAATTAAGTTTAAATTATTGAATTCTTCTGAAGCCATAGTCCCATCCTACTGGGTAGGGCTGTTTTTTTGTGTACCTCTTTAATATCAGTAGGGGGTGAGAGGGGGGGACAGGACTAGTTGGTACTTTTCCGGTAACGGGAAACTTGCTCAATTTGATTTTTGTTTTTCATTGTTTGGTTATTTTATTGTATTTTAAAGTCATTTAGGGATAGCACCTAGGTTCTCATCTTGGTCTCTTGAGGAAGGTGGCTCAGTGCTGTCCTGCTTTGTCTGTCGTCATTTCAACCACCCTCATTGCAAAACTGAGGGAAGGAAAAGGAGACTGAGTGACAGCCTGTAAAACCCTCTTGAAACATAGGTGTTCTGTGCTCCCAGTGCTGGTACTGGGGCATCCTTGCATCTGTGTTGTAGGCTGAACAATAAACATAGAAGTACAAAGCTTGTGACTACGTCTGTAATTATTTAAAAGTTGGTATAATAAAGAGCACTGTAAGTTTTAGCCTCTTGCTCTTCATTGGCAAGCATTCAAATAGAAAACATGAGGAAAAAAAAAAAAAAAAGAAAAAAGGCTTGATGGAAGTGAGATGCAAATTTGACCTGAGTCTTAGAGTAATAAGCTTCAGATAAGTGCTGCCTCATCTGTTTTTTTTGACGGTGTTGTGGGTTTTTTAATGCTCATGTGATAACATACTGCAAAAAATGATTGGTCTTGAAATGTGTTGAATCTCTTCTGCCCTCCTCAGTCTTAAGTCTTTATTTGAAGCCACTTGAACACTCCCACTTTAGACAGTGCTGTTGTCAAAATTATAAGGAACAAAGCAGGCCTCATACTCAGTGGCAGATAATGAAATTTGAAGTAATCTAGAAGGTTTTGGATTGTCCTGGGTGAAGGTAAGTTTCCCTTTCAGCGACAAAACAGGAAAAGCTAAATGCAGCACTTCAGGTTTCAGCCCACTTTCAAACTAATCAGTTATGTTTCATTATGGAAAGTTCTGTTACAGTAGCACTAAGAATATTGCTGAGGATTCATGGATTAAATTTGCTTATGAAAAAGGTTTTTCATTTTAAAAAGATACAATTTCTGCTTGGGGTTATTGTTACAGGACACTTTAGATCACAAGGTCTACTTGCAGAACAATTGCTGCTCATCAGAAGGGCTTAGTCAGTCATAGATATGACTGCGCCATCATTATTTGATTTAGGGGGAAAAAAAAAGACAACCGTTTATAGGTGGTTTGGATTTGGTGAGTGAGCTGGTTGAAAAGACAACCAAGGCTAATGCTTTGACTCAGTTTAAAAAAAATGGAAGAATGAGCAAAATGAGATGAGTAGCTCTGATTTGTGTGATTGGTGAGTAGGCTTTGTAACAAAACTGTGGCACACTAGTAGGGGAAAGTGCTTAAAATGGCCTAAGAGTTCTGTCCCCCAGTCTTTCCTAGAGGTGGCTGAGAATTGCTGCCATTGCAGGAATCAGGACAGCTCCAGATCTTCCATTTGAAAATGCAACATGTGAGTGAGTCCCTGGGCAGGGGAGCTCCTGGGTGTCAGCCTGAAGGGGGTCTGGAGCCTCAAGGAAACCCATGATTCTCCTGCCTGAATAAAATAAATAGCCCAAGCAAGTAAGAAGAGAACACATAGGAAGGGCTCAGTATTTCTTTGGACAAATAACTGCTTCAGGAAGGCTTTTAGGAATAAGCAAAAAGTCTTCGGGGGATGGAAAAATCCTGATATGTCAGGAAGTGTAGGAACAGGGAGGGTTTGCCAACTCTTCAAGCTTAGCTGCAAATTGAAAAGCATGTGAAGTAAAAGGTTCTTTTACATGTACATACAGGTCGGAAGGATAGAAAAGAAAATAAGTGTAAACATAGTTCCAAGATTAAATATTTGGTTTGTGTTAGGTTTCAGTGAGGGAGATAGAAGGGCAATGGCAAAATGGGTGATGGCATGCAGTTATAAACATCCTTCAATGTTGTCAAGTTGGAAATGAATCCGAGTTAGCTGACCCTCCTGGCTTTAGCTAGCCTCTGTGCTGGAGTCCTGCATAAAGACATGTGAAATCTAGGGTCTGTTGCTGTTTTTTGTAGACCCACCCAATCAGAGTGATCCTATGAGAGGGGGAATATCCATCAATGTGATGGACATCATTTTCAGTGCTCCTCATCCTCCCATGCCAAGTTCCTTCTTCAGTGCAAGTCTCACTACTGTACCTTTAAAGTTACTAAAGCAAATATGAAAAATTTATGTATGGCATGGTACTGCCAAAAGTAGGTCATGCTAGACTGGTGTAGTGGTCTTCTGTTGACAAGACCGATGCCAGAGTGTCCTCTTCTGAAAGCTTTGGATGGACTAAAACCAGACTTCATTCATTTAATATCTGAAATAGCATCAGAGGTTGAACCTGTCACTGCAAGCCATCTTGGATTAAATGCTGAGATTTGCTAACACCAGGTGTTCTATAACCAAAAAGTTTACCTGGGTTTGGAAAGTATTTGGACAAATTCATAACAGAAAAAATAAACAAGACCTGTAATATGAAACGGCAGCACCTCTCAGTTATATTTTCTGTGTGCTTTCCTGGCCGTTACATGTCTGCTATTGCCCCCTGGCAGGGAGGTTAGTGGGCAATAGGGACCTTTGGTCTGACCCATTTTGTCTTTTTTCCTGTTTCTGTTAATTACAACAATTGGCAACCAATGGGAATGGGAATTATGATGGGCCATGCTGAAAGGAGAAGTCACTGTGAGGAGAGGAGAATACCAGTGGAGTTTCAAAGGATCGCTTGAAACTGATCTGGTTTAACCCTGTTCTGAATCATGGTGATAGTGTGACTGTTTCTAAAAGACCTACACACAGCAGAAGTGGTGCATGTTGTTGATCCAGGGAGAGAGGGACGTTTCATGGAAAGCTGGGATACCTTGAGCACTGGCATAGTTAAAACGGTGTGAAATCCAGTGATATGAAATGTGAGATTCAAAAGCTTGGCTTTTGTTTGTTACTTGTAAGTTTTAATAAGAGCAGCTCCTTGGAAGGAGCAGTCAGAAGGATGTTGGTGCAGGAGGACCAGTAGCTCACTGTGACCCTGCAGGGCTGGTGTTGGGGGGGAGTAAGGGAGCCGGGAAGGATGGACCCTGATTAACCAGGCACACACGTGAGCTGGCTGGGTGCTGGGAGAAACATAGTACTGATTTTCCAGAAGGAGACTAAAAGAATATACTTTTTGAGTCTAGCAAAAACAAAAGTTGAGAGGGGATATGGTCCATGTCTATAAATACATCTGATGGTAAGAGCCAGCGAGGAGAAATTAGCTCAAGAGTAGATGGGTGTAAAATGGTCAAAATGTAAATACATTTAGACTGGAAAATTGAAGTGTCCAGAGGTGTGAGGTTCTGGGTCTGTTGCAGCCAAAAAAAGCACCTACTTTTAAGAATGTGTGAATGTCATTAAATGATGCGATGCTTACAATAGCACTAGCCTAAGCTCAGGGAGTTGAAGTCATATCCAAAAAAACCAAAAAAACCCCAAAGCACGCTTTCATTCACTTTATTGTTCTGTGTGGGAGAGTAGAAAAGTAGTCTAAAAGTGAACCAAAAATAGTTTAATGTCAGGTCTCATAAGCTCATGTAAGCTAAAATATGTGTCACCATGAGTCATGAAGATGCATGGAGAAGCTCTTACCCGTGCTATAGAAATCAAGAGGCCTTTCAAGGACATCCCAACTATTTTGAGGGAAGTCAACCCGGTTCAGTCTATTCTGGGTGTAGGCAAATCAAATTTACTTTGCTTGGAAAACACCCTGGGTTTTCCACAATACAGCTTTTTTTGTTGTTGTTGAGTTGCATAGTCTAGTTGTCTTTGGAAATCTGATCAACAAACCTTGGCTGTCACAGACAATCTTAATTTGTAAAATGACATTATATCTTCTGTAGTTTGATGACTCTTAATAATAGTGTCCTCACAGTGTAGTTGGGAGGGATTGCCTAGATGGCTTGAAATCTCCAATGGGCCTTTTCCTAAAGGAGTGCTCAATCATTTGCAAAGTCTGTCATGAAAACCCGACTCTGTTCATATTGGTTCTAATTTTAGCAACATTCTGTTGTGTAAAACATCATGTCTGCCTTCAGTGTTTGTGTCTTCCAGTTCCCTGGAGCAGTGGTGAAACATGGTGAAACCAGCTCGGGTCACTCCTCCAACTAATCCTGCATGTGGAGCTGGGGGAAGAAGATGGGTCTTAGGGGATCCAAAAATGTAAAGATACAAATGAAAAGCAGCAAACCTAAATTTTTAGGACAGTTAAAATTGGCAGCAACAGACCCTTCACTCATAATTCATTCTTACTTTTTCTTGAAAGATTTGGTTGGAAACCCCCCCCCCCCAAACAAGTAAAAAGAGCGTTTTTTTCCTGTGAAACCAATGCAGTGAAAATCCAGAATTGGCTGATTTCTCTCCTCCTCCATCCTCACAAGTATTTCAGTAATTTGTATCACTTCAGAATCTGAAGTGTATCACTTCTGAATCTTGCTTAAGCAATTGTTCTCCCACCCTCTGTGCAATTATTGTCTTTGTGTCATAGAAGTGAAGCACAGTATTGCTCTTTGCACATGTATGCTGGTCCTGAGGGTTCCTGGGTTCTCTGACTTTTGCCTCAAAATCTAGTGCAAAGAAATTTCCTTGTGTCTTCCTAGTCTTATGGTCTGAAAATGAGATGGCAGAACTATTAAATTTTCATTAGACCTGTAATGAGAATGGCATGAGTGAAATGAACCTCTGGTGAAGGACGCTGTTTTGCAATAAAAAGCTGTAAGAGGTGGCCTCGTAAGGACCATGTTCATTTAGAATAGTCATTTTTATTTAAAAAACCTCACAAAAATACAAATACAGTCTTCTCTGAATTACATGGAGGTGAGACAGGAAAGAAAGTGGGGAGGAGGATTTTCTTCCAAACAAACTTTGAGGTTTAATATGGGGAGCGGGTTAGCCAAGGGTGGAGGTTGTCATCTGCTAAAACTTACTTCAGCTGGTAGGAACAGCACTGCATTAGGCTGGGATTTGGAGATGTGGGCTCAGTGAACATTTGCTTTAAATTTATGCATATTGCTTAATTAGGGTTTCAAATCTCACCTCTTTTTAAATGGCAGTGTTTTGAAATCTGAAAAGCATAATATGGCTCGTTAAGCATCCTTGGATTTCCTCTCTCCCACATTGGCAAGAGAGCTGCTAATACTCATTTAGTTCTTTAATACTCATTTAGTTTTTTATTTGAATCTTTTTTTCTGTCTGGGGAGATTTCAGCAAGAGAAGATAGTGGCATAATTCTCCCCTAGCTGTTCGTAGCTAGGGGAGTTGGTCTGGAGACTTTAGTAGATTTCTATTTGCAGGGCTGAAGAATAAGGAGGAATCTCAAGCATAGTTTGTGTGGCCAGGCTGACTATTGGCTTTTGTCTAAGTGGGTCAAGATAGACTGGGGGGAAATGGGGCATTTTCAGTAGAAAATAAACTTGTATTGTCAGGAGGGAGACCGTAGTTAATTAGAAATTGCACCTCATCAGCTTTTGAAAAACCTGTATGGAAATAATTTATGCTGTTTAATTTCTCTGTTCTTTGCAGGTGTTCCTGTTTGTATGCAGAGGTCCTTCCCCTTGTTGTCTCTGCAGCCCAGCGTGGCAGTCCTTGTGCTTTAAGTAGGAGCTATAGGGAGCATGATGCAGATGAGTCAAATATCTTGTGAAATGCCATTACAGGGAGGTAGGGATACTCTCCTCAAATTTTTTTTCTGACTGTTTGCCTATCAGTCAGTCCATGAAATGCATTCATGATAGTTCAAGACATTTTATGGGGTTCTTGGTATGCCACCCTGGGTAAACTAGGGTTAGTGATAATAGGGGAGGCCATGATCAAGGTGTATTAATTTTAAATGTCTCTCTTAACTACTAGTTTCAAATTTTTATTATAGGATGCCTTTTGCATATCAGACATTAGATAACCATCAGTTGGGGCAAAATACTGGTGTAGATGGTAGTTAATATTACGTGTTTATGAAGCTGAGAAACTATTTTGGTCTTGTTATAGACCATATCAGCCATTGATTTATTCAAATATCTTCACTCTCATGTTTTATTCAAATTGAAAGTAAGGTGTTTTGAAGCATGGGCTTTTTTCTTCACAGGCTCAATCCCTGTGACAGTCAGTGACTTAAGTTAGGGAGAGGCTGATCAGGGTGTAGATGATGGTGCTCGGGATAAGAGACGTAGGTCTGTGCTCTTTATCTAGCCAGATACCTTAAATCTCTCCTGAATGTTTCTGGCTACCTGAACTAGGGTAAGATAAATAAACAAGTACAACCTCTTGATTAAACGCCTCTTTTTGTTGTCGTAAATGACTTCCATATTTCTCTCAAGGTAAGGATCTTGTTTTGCTAGACCAGCAACGGATTTCTAATGGACTCCAAGCTAGAGAACTTGGTAATGGTGTGAGGCTACCTGCAGTCCCTTTCCTCAGGGCATCAGGTGGGAAAAAATGATAATGGAGTGGAATATAAAGTATTCCTGTCTTCGTGTGTTGTGAGTAGGCTGGAACAGAGGTAACAAGTCTGCATCACACAAGAATATTGTGTGGTCAGTGTGTGGACCACCCCTTGGGTTGTGGTTTAAGTCTTCCAACATTTACAAATGTTAGGTTATCATGTATGAAAGCTGGGAGAATTCGCATTCTTGAGAATTCTTTGAAGCCACGGATCTCTGTTATCTCTTCAAGTGCAAAAGACATTTGGAAGAAGAGTAAAAGGTCACTTGAAAATCAAGTTTTCTTCTATTCAGAAAGAGCAATAAAATCATAATTACTGTCGATTTGTCTCAATTACTGCACTTTGGAGTCAAAATGTGTAATTGTTTAGCTGTTTTAAAGCATATTAATTTTGAACTTAGTTTTGACATGAAACTACAGAGAATTGCAAATTCTTCTAGAGTCACTTGACACTTTAAAGGATCAATTAAATTGTTCCTTAGAAGGGAGGAATGTTTGAAAGAATGACTCCTCACTCAACATTTTCAAAGAATTCATCTTTCTGAGCAATTCCATATAACCTCTGTAAGACAGAGATGACAGTGAAGAAGTACTGGCTGTCTTGGTCTAACCCATTAGAGCTGGTTACTCAAAATCATCTTTTATTTGTCTCTGGGCAGTTTATGATTGCATTGGATTTGCTCTGGCTGCTACTAACAAAACAATTGAAAGCCAGCATATGTTCTCTCCTCTGTATGAGTTGTGCAGTTCAAAACTATTTAATAAGACAGTATCTTAACAGTGTTGAACCTAATTTAATAGCACGTGCTTGTAAATATGTTTAATGTCTCCTGCTTTTGCATGTGGTGAAGGGAATAGAGTTACATTATTGTCTAAATGTATCTGGAGGGGTTTTGGCCATATGGTTCTAAATCTGTTTGAAAGTAATTATGCCTATTAACTAAAAAAATAAAAAATAATCCCTCTGAGTTGATTGACATTCCTCTCAGTAAAGCACCCTCATTGCTGATTAGAGGTGTGGAAATAGTAATTTGTTCTAGCATTTAGAAATTTGATTAGTCCTCTAATGAAATGGAGCGCCTACACACTGTCTAAATATTCTACCTGACACCAGTTGGATCTCATCCAGCATGGAAGAACACTTGAAATGTTGCTTTACTACAATATGTTTTGTGTCTTGAAGTCAGCTGTGCCTGCCTGCATGCAAATACCCACTGGCTACTCAGCAGGCAGAGCAAACCTTGACTCTCTCTCTGGAAATTGGCATCAGGATTTGATTATTGTAGCGAGCCCTCATTGCCTTACTCTGATAACTGGTTTAGAGTTAGGAAATTAAGGCAGCTGTTCACGGGGAAGCACCCGTACTGCTGACTCCATGAGCTGGACTTCAGAGTGGCAATGCACATAACTTATACACAGTACGTGTATATGTGGTAGAAACATGTTGACACTCAGAATTTGTCACTGTTGTTGTCTAGTCATAAGGTGACAACAACACACTATAAATAAAAATTTAAAGCTAAAGCACCTCGTTTCTCTTCTGTTGTGAACTGGCTTGTTCTGTTCCTTCCAAAAGCTGATTGAAACACCCATTGGGTGCAGTGGCAGCTGTTTGAGCACCCATGTTTCAAGTCCTCTTTCAGTCAGCTGTTTTCACTCCAGACCACTACTGCTAGAAAACTCTAAGTCATGACTCTTAGTATCCTGCAGCAGAAACTTCCAGTCCCTACTGGTAGGAGACACATCAAAACACTTGAGGAACACTTGAGGTGCATGTTGTTCATTAGTCAACAGGTCATTCTGAGTGGTTAGCTTCTCCCTCTGAAATCCAGAAGATAGGCTCTAATGCATCTGCACTAGAATCAGACATGGCCTTTTGTGTTCTTACTTGTGGGTTTTTTTAGTTCTGTTTCTCCACCATGTTTAATATTTTTACATTTTGCAGTCTCCACATTTAAACAAATGCAGTAGTAGGGGTGAACCAGAAAAACTCCCAACTAGTTTATGCCATATTAATGCTGCAGAAAATATTCTCATCTTCTGTTCCCTCCAGAAAACCCAAACAAAAAATACTTCAAGTTTTGCATTATTGGATGAGGCAATAACATCAGGGGTCACTCGGGTATAATCCACTTGGAAATAAGTGGCTTTTATTCCAGGAATTTAAAACTTGTCTCACTTCTGTGCTGGCACTTCACAGGCAGTTAGGAGGAAAGGTGTGTTGGTTGAAAAGGCCAACTTAATTAAAGGTTGAAGGAGCCTGCAGCCAGCATTGTTGTTCTTCAGGGGAGATGGAGCTTGGTTCTTGTTCCACCTGAGCAGAGGACAAGTGGAAAGAGAGCAGGCTGCACCCATGGAGGCTATGCTGGAACTGTATTTCACACATGGCTTAGAAAAGCAACAGGGGAGTGGTGGTGGAAGGAAGGTCTCCCTCCATGCCCCTGCTCTTTAGGCCACTTATGCAGACAGTATTAGATAAAGGTGTAGTTACTTGACCTATTTATCCAACAGAAACTTGCCATACAAGCAAAAGCAGTTTGACTATCCAGTGCTGTTGCTGTTTTGTATGGGACACTCCTTTGGGTTAAGCTGTGTCTCATGAATACATAGAGGCAGCATTCAGCCCTCCAACATGATTAATTCGTCTTGTTTGAGAAGGGAGGTCTATGGCGTCTGTTCTTATTTCCCAGAAAAGTTGGAATACTCGTTGCATGGTCTAACTTCTGTCTGTAAAGACCTAAGCTGGTTGCAAGTAAAGGCTGTGAACTTTGATGAAAAGGTCTCAGTTTGGCTTTGGTGACTTCATTAGGAGAAAGGGCAAGTGAACTGGAGCACAGTGGAGAACCTCATTAGGCAGTGCGTGTTAATCACTCTTCCATAGCTACAGAGGTCTTTATTCATGCAGGCTATAAATTAAGTGAGTTTATTTCTGTAATACTTGCTGGTGCTTTGTTTGTAGAGATATTAATTCACCAAACTATAGCAAAAGCCCTCTTAGTAAGAGTAATCTGAGGAGATGGTAGCACCTGTCAGCTCCGAGACTGAAGGTAAACCTGAAGTTCTGTCAATCTTCTGGCCTGGGTGGCTGGAGAGAGCAGGAATAGCTGGTCTGTCTCTGGACAGGTCTTTGTATTTACATGCAATAAATCTTCTCTAAAAGTTGAGAATCTTTGTTTTTGAAAATCAGCAGCTCTTTTAAGCCCCATGAGGAAGACACATTTGTATCTTGTGTCTTAGCTGCCACCAGCTCAGCTACGTTAAGTCAGCCTGTTTTGAAGATGTATCTCACTAATGACTCACTGTGGTAAGATGTAGCTTAAGATGCAAAATGTTCTCTTANAAAAAAAAAAAGAAGAAGGAGAAAGAAACTGCCTGACTGCAAGTATTCTTGTGGTCATTCCAGCAAGTTGGTGGCTTGTGAATGTGCTATTGAGATGAAGCCTTTCCTCTGTATGTGTCTTCCCCAGACCTCTCCCAGAGAAATCAAATGTAGAACAGTTGGTGTGTTAGCTCCCTGCTCACTGTGAAACAGTCTGCAGCCATTGCAAACGACACTCCTTGGAGAAATAATTTTCTCTAACTGGTGACCGTTTTAGGATTTCCTATCAGGTGAAGAATCAAAAGGGCTTGCCCGTGGTTTTCCATCTGTGGCCCTAGCACTTACAAGATTTTTCTGGACTTCTTTCAAGGAGACTGCTTAAGACAACTTCAGTAAACTCAGAGGCATGGCATGGGTGCCACCTCCCCCTGAAAAATGCTTACGAGTTAACTAATCAAAAGGGGCTTAAAATCCTGGCTTAGACAGCGAGGCGCTTGCTCTTGGAAATTGTACCTTTAGGCTAGAAGTAAAAGCGTGTTAGTCAGGGAGATTTTATTTTTCATCTGGCACATTCTTCCTGTTTGAGTCATCGACCAAAGAAAGATGGCAAAAAAGGATGCTTCTCTTGAAGCAGGAAGACATTGCTCCTTTTGGACATCTAGGACTATCCCTTTCCAGGCAGAGCTAGGAGAACAGCATCAGCATTCCTTACATTATTTGTACTGTAGCAAAATGGTCAGTGGTCATCAATTGTGCATGAGCATTTGTCCGAGAAACTTGTGCCAAGGAGGCTTCTTATTTTCTTTTACAAGCTTTTAAGAGGATTAACTTAAAATTTTAAGGAACGTTGACCACAAGTTTTGTTTGCCATAAATTAGAAACCTTATATCAGCCCCATGTTTTAATATTTTGATATTGTCTTGAGTGTTAATGTTACCAGCTTAGCTAAAGTTCTTCCTGGTGAGGTAGCATAGCCAATGTGTGCTTATATTCTTACAGTTAGATACCATCTTATCTAAACAAACATCACCTGGCCATCAGGTGAGCAGGGGTGGTTCATAAGTGTATTGCCTTCGTGTTTTAATGCTTAGGGGTGTTTTTTTTTTCTATACCTTTTTCAGATTTAAATTGATAGAACTCTGAATGAGGTGCATTCAGAGAAGGGGAAGAATAACATTTGCTTCCAAAAGCTAGTGTTATTAAAAAGTTAAAGTGTAATGTACTTAAGATTCTGAAGTAAATTATAGGATACCACCTGTGTTGAACAGACAGTGTAGGCACCTAGGCACTAAGGAGTTCCATAATGTGGGCTGCATCTTATAGACTGGATTAGCACAATGCTTATTTCTACAATGGTCTAGTTTAGTTAAAATGTCTCCTTGTTTGGGGGATGCCAATTCCTATCTCTTACTAGAAAATAAGTTCTATTTTTAAATAGGATTTATAGGATAAGTAGTAGAACCAATCTGCTGCAAATATATGACAGCATTAGGGCAGAAACAGTGGGTCAGATGGAAACTCAGTGTCCTGTCTCTGACAGTGGCCGTGGGAAGATACTGAAGGAAGAGTACACAAAATGGAACAGTTTTTCAT
Organism: Serilophus lunatus; assembly: GCA_013399895.1. NCBI lineage: Eukaryota > Metazoa > Chordata > Aves > Passeriformes > Eurylaimidae > Serilophus > Serilophus lunatus. Next base: position 759,900 of record VXBA01002618.1, on the reverse strand, counting down.
TACACTCCCACAGCACTGTCTCCCAGTCTCCCGAGTATTTGCAGCTTGAAAACTTCCTGAGCTGGGGGTGATTTCTCCATATTTATTAACCATTCTTGTAATTCTCTTCCATGAACTTGAACACTTCACTTTTAAACACATGCTGACTTCAGGTGTCCACAGCATCTTACAGCAAGGATTTTCACAGCTCAGTTGCACATTGTGGGAAAGGTTAAGTACCTCTGCTTGAGCTTGTCACCTGCTGGTTGGTTCCTAATCCTTTTATTGGAGGTGGTAAAAGCACACTATGCATGGACTGTGACAGCCAGGAGGCAATCAATTAAAATTTCTTGACATGGTTGTGACAGCAAGCTCAGCAGTTCAGAGCTGCTTTCCAAGACTCAAGCTACTGTGTTTCACAATCCTGTGTGAAAAAGATGGCAGAAAACTAGCTGGGGGAGCTTCAGTACTGAGTAGAGCACATTTCCCTCTTTAATCTGCTTGAGAGGATTTGGTTTTCTGAATGTTGGCAAGTTACTTCTGTGACGCTTAAAAGATAGTTTCTGCATACAGACTTAAAATAACTGCTGTGATCGTTTTGTACATAAAATGTGTGGGAAAAGCAGTTTGAAAACCCATGCTTGTGCCATTTGCTTGACTTTCTTATGTGTCAGAATAGAATTTGGTTTTATATAGTAGTGTTGGTAAGTGAAGGGTGCTTGGGAACGTTTCTCTACCTGCATTTGCTACTCAGCAAATAGATAGTGTCCTAGAAGTTTTTATTGAGCTGAAAACGTTACAAGGACACAGACTTATCAAAAGAGAGTGTTGGCTGGGACACATGCTGAGTTTATTTCTGTACTATAGGGCTTCTGTTACTGTCCCTATTTTTTGAAATGCAACAAAGAAGCACCTATGACATGCTCCAGATAATGAAATGCACATCTGCAGAAGATTTGCTGCTCTTCTGATAAAATTCACACTTCCCATTTAAATGTCCTCGTTCAGTGGCTGATCAGAGAAGCAGGCAGAGTGCATCTCCTCCTGAATTTTAAGAGAACAGCTGCAAGAAGAGAGAGCTGTAACCATACAGTGACATTGCATGTTGAAAAGTAGTGGAAGTGCCTGGGGAGCAGGACTGTATGATCTGTGATCTCCTAGCTACAGGAAAAACAGCTTTTCACATTGCAAAGGTCCTCAAATTTGCCTTCTTCAGTTAAACTCTGCGGTAGATTACCAGACTTTGTTAATGAAGATTTTTCAGTGTTTGGTAGTTAGCAAGCATATAGAGGCCATTCACTTAAGAGCTGGACTCGATGATCCTTGTGCGTCCCTTCCAATTCAGAATACTATGTGACTCTCTGTAGCATTTGACATTAGTCAAAAACAGTGATTGACTAACACATCAGCCAGCGAAATAGCTTGTGTGGCCAGGACACCAATGCAGCCTTGGTGCTTCTGATAGGCTATCAGGCAGGTAGTTGGAGCTGGGAAGGAAACAATTTTAGTGAGCTGGTGCAGAGGTCAGAGCCCAGCTTCCCCTCCTGCGGCTGTGGGGAGTCTGGAGATACTAATGACAGGAGGATATTGTTATTATTTGTTACTATTTTTTTCCAATAAGGTGCAGAGGTAAGACTCCATAGAGAGCAGATCTCTTTACACTACCGCTCACTCAAGCTTCACCATTTCACCTGAAAACTCTGCAGTGGCTGACTTTGCATTTGTCTGGCTGCTCAAGATGGTTGTGCAGCTGAGCTTCATGTGCGTGCCTGACTTACGAGCTGTTAACCGAGGACTTCTTCAAAGCCACTGAAGACAAGGAGTTCTTTAAAGCTAGCTTTAAATATTTGTAGAAGAGCAGCAGTTGTACTAGCAACTGCAGCCCGGACGTAACCTTAAGAGTCTTACCTTGGTAAAAATCAAAGTCTTGACATTTTAAGGGATACTGTGCCTGAAATGTCTCTCTGCAATGGCAGTACCAAAGAGGAGAGATGAGAGAATGCAGCCGTGATGCCAGTCCCTGGTTAAAAATTCTCCCAATTTGCTTTTATAGTAACTTGCAATTAAATGCATCTTCTTTCCTATAAACTCTTGGTGATGATGATCTCTGCTGAAATGCTGTAGCATTGAAGGATTTTCTAGCATGAATTGCAATGGAGTCCAGTCAAGGCTTTCTTTAAAAATTCGTTGGAGTATTTTCCTGTGTATTGCTCTTACATTAATGTAGTATTCCAAACATTTTGCATCTTTCAAATACTTGAAAAAAACAAGAACAAAACCAAAAAAATGCACCACACCCTAAATCACTTTCTTAACAGTAGGAGGATGCCATTAGGCATTTACAGTATGGATAAGTAACATTCTATTTTGCTTGCTTACAAAGCACGTATTTTCAGACAATACTTCTATTAAAAATTCGGTGGAGCATTCTCGGGAGACAGTTCTGCCAGAGACCCATGGTGGATTTGCATAACCCTAGGGGTCTTTCTTTCTTTTTGTTTTTTAATCTCCACCAGTTAGGCCTCTCTGATTGGCAGTATGCCCAATAAATCAAATATGTGTGTGTTTATGAATTGAAGCATTTAACCATTCAATTACTTTATTGTAAAGAGGCTGTGCTCTCAGTAGTTAATTTAGGCATTAATTCAGGCCTGTCAAGGCAGTTTAGGTTCTATCTGCACTTTCTAGCAAACATTTGTTCTACCTGTTGGCAGTGTTTTGCTGCATGGACCGAATGGGGAAGTTGGTACAGTTTCTGTGCAGGAGGATGGAGACCACAGGCCTGACCACAGTTGCTGCCCTTACCCACACAGAGCCTGCAGCCTCCCCAGCACATGGGACCCTGCTGGCAGGGCGAAACCAGGCTCGGTTAGATGGGCTGTGCTCAGGCACGATGAGGCAGTGGATTAAAGGATATGCTGTGCTGCTTCAGAGGCTCTTCATTAACACACGGTGCTCTTGTCCTGCCTGTGGAGGAGGCGGATTAACTCAGTGCAGTTTTGCCAATTTAATGGCTAAAGGCTATGTTCTCCAAACTAGATAATATTGGTCTGTCTAGTTTATGTAAGATTTGGACTAAACCTGAAGGTGGAAGGGAGCCAAGGTACAGATAAAACAAGTCCCAGCTAAAACCACTGAAGTTTTCCACTGTAACTTTTGCTCCTAATACGTGGTGCTGTTAAAACATAGAAAATGCTCTTCTGCTGTTCTTGTGCTACATTCTGTCATCTAGACTACTCACTCAAAAGATCTCCTGTCCCAAGGGTTTCTTGAAGAGCAGACAAGCTCTGGTGTTACTTGTGGGTGTGCAGGGAGAGAAGGAGGTGAAGTTCTCCATGGACAAATGAGAGAAGCATTGTTTCTCTCTTTTTTCTTTTTGTTTTTTCATGTTGGTTTGTTTAAGTTTTTTATTTGGGGGGGGGGGAGGCTGAAATATACCAGAAGACCATTTGTTTTTGTCTACTGGTGGTATGTGTCCTGCCTAGCTTCAGACCACTACCTAGTTAGCCCTGGATTCCTGTTAGTCTATGGAGGAAATTCAGGCCTTTCCGTGGCACCACTGATCTTATTCTGAGTTAGACATCACCTTTCTTTTTCAGTTGTAACCAGAATCCAGCTGACTAACTCTGGTTTGAGCATCTGTGTTTGGTGAGTTGAGTTTCTTAGATAAAGATGTGTTTTTCAGCACATTTGTTACTCTGGCATTTGACTTGCAGTCCTTGCCTCTGCTGCCAGTTGCAGCCAAAGGTTGGTTCTGGTTCACAGAAATTATCTGCAGGGCAAGGAGAGTGATAAAACAGTGGGAGTAATGAGGATGCAGAGGTAGGCTTTCTTTTTGAAAAAGGCAACAGGCTTTTCTGCCTGTAACTTCTTGTTCACTTCTGCGTTTTTCTTCCGTAGGCCCAAGTGTAGCAGATATCTTTCAAAGATTGAGGAACCTCTGTGGAAACTTCTGGCCATCTGTCTTGGGTTGGGGAGAAATTGCTGCCCTTTGGTTTCTAATTAGTGGGGATTGTGTTCTTAATTGCTGGTGGAGGGATGGGAACTTGGGATAGGCTTCCTTTTATTGTGTGAAATCCAAAAGGGCTGTAACCTGTTACCAAAGCAAAAGCTCCCCATCAATTGTACTACACTGGCTCTCTTCCCAGGTCTTTGCACAACTTCATCAGCTGTGAGGCACAAAGTTGCTAAATTCTTAATGTTAAAAGTGACTGTTTTAAGTATTTTGAAATGCTGTTCCATAAAAAAGATTTCCTGAAGTTTGACTTCCTCTGCTAATTTTCATCTTTATGGCTTAGTTTGCATTTTTGGAGTTGTACAGGCTGTTAAGAGGAAGAAACTGTTGCAAAATCACTTGAAATACCCCTAACAAATGACTGTAGTCTACAACTTTTGCTTTGTGAACTCCTAAAGTTGTGACATTGTTTGTTCTGAACATCTCTCTCACTGCTGCTGGTGGTATGTTCAGGGTTAAATTGTAGGAATGGATCAGTCATAAAGAGGAGTTCTGCATTGTCATCAAATAAAGTGTTATGCATCTTTCAAATTATTCCTCTTCACATTATTGCTGTTTGGCTTTTCTTTCTCAACAGAAATTGTTTTGAATAACAGGGCACTAAAGTTTGCCCTTCAAATGTGCATCCAGATTTTTGAAGTTGCAATGGCAAGTTCATTTGAAATGAATTGCAGATATATTCTGAAGCTACAAAGCGCTCAATTTTATTACATTACATGCTAGAAGCAGATCTTTTTCTTTGAAAAATGATACATTCATAAATGTTTGTCAATAAATGTCAAAATTTCACAGCTTTGATGAAATACTTTTTGTTCTTGTCTATCAGAGCCTCCCATGAGTACTGACGTGTGAAGACAGGTAAAATGTGATTAGTTTTCCTTTTAGTCAGCAAGACTATGTGCACCTTTAACTATTATATTAATCCTCTCTAAATTTATGAAAAACATTAAAGTTTCCACCTAGAAAGAATTGGATGCAGTTCTGCCAAAGCATTTCTTCTGCCTAAATATTTCTAAACTGTTCTTCCTCTGCCAAAGTTAGATGGATAAATTAAAATGCAACTTGGCATGCATAGAAATAAAAAAATCCCTCCTGCATCCTAGGGAAGGGCTTGAATAAAGGTAGAAGCTAAGAGAAAAATCAGTGTTCAGACAACTTTATTTTTTAATGCTTCCTTCTGTCTTCAGTGAGGATGGAATGAGGAGATGGTTCAGCGTGACTGTAAAATTGTGTTAGAATTTACTGAAACCCAGAGCATTTGACTGTGATCAGAGCCAGTGAAGGCAGACCCTGCTCCAGGATCTAAGAACTGAAAATGTGTTCAGTGAGCGACAGTGGGAGTAGGGGAAACCAGTTTATAGGTAGAGTTTTAACCAGCAGCAGTAGCAAATAATGCTGTCTGTACCATCTGAAGCAAACACAACGCATTTGTGTCTGTCAGACCAAAAACCAAAAGTGGGCTCTGCAGCATTACATTTGTGAGATTGAACTAGTGTATTTTGAGTTTGAAAAATTGTAAGATAAAGGTGAAACTGGGAAAAATGGTTCCCTCTGGGGAGATTCAGTTCCAGACAGGGAGTCCTAAACCCAGTTATCCACTCCCACCCAGATGTCTCAGTGACAGATTTGACTCAGATTATTGCTGCAGATAATCATATGTGTTATAAAGAGACAGAGCACTGAATTTAAATAACAAAGATCCTTATAAATGCTACATGGTCACAAAGTTTCTTGTAGATTACAATATAAGAAATGGTGTCATAAATAATACATTCTCATTATCTCAACCCCAAAAAAACATTCCTGCTTTTTTGGGAAAGCATTTGTTCCTCAAGAAAAGCTGATTTTGTGATGACTTTAAGGTTTATGTTTGATCTGGTGCTGTTTATTATCCTGATGTCTCTATCGAGGTGGCAGGTTTTGTCAGGGTGGAGGCTCTGAGCCCCTTCACTAGTGTTTGCCAGATGCTTGCACTGCCCTGAGAGTTGGCAGGGACACAAGCAGCAGCATTGCCACAGCTCAGAAAATTCTGTCTTGAGGTGCAAACTGTTTCTTCCCAGAGTTTTTTTCCCCCCCTAGAAGCACGACCACCTTGCTGTCGAGGCCATGCGTGACAAGTGCCTGTGCCTCTGCCACAGTGCAGCCACTTGCCTCTTGCCCATGTTTTTCTGCCTTCATAAGTGTTCGTAAGTGCATCCTAAACCAGCTGCTTGATCAGCCTTGCCAGCTAGCATATCCATTTTCAAATAAAACATCTTCCTTTTACACCTTGCTAAAAATAGCCACTTCTTTAAAGCCTGAGGACACAGTGATTCATGTGATAGTGAAGAGGAAGAAGGGCTATTTCTTTTGCTGTAGGCTTTGGGAGGAAAGCTGCTATGCTTGTCCTAGTGCCAGCTAGGCTACGTTTGCTCCCACTTGGACTTCATGGCCACAACCAAGTGGCTCTGGCACCCCTTTCTGTGCCACGGCAGCCTGGCAGCTATTTGAGATGCAGGTGCCATGTCCCAGTGCCCATCCTGGCTCTGGAGGGAGGGTGAGCAGTCACTGCCACAACTGAAAATAAACCCCTGAATGGCAAGTTGCAGCTTTCGTCTCTGTGGGGTTTGTGCAGAGAGGATGAAGATATTTCTTGGTGTTTATAGACAGGCAAAGGGGAAATGCTTCCACTTTGTCACTGTTAAAACTCCTGGCACCATTGGAAGTGCAGCACATGGACAGCAAGAAGTCACAGATACAGCTTAAGCAGGCCTGGTTTTTAATGAATTCCTGCAGCAGCTCTCCCGTGCTCTGCAGAGGTCTCGTTCTGCTGTGTGACACCACAGTGTGTGACTGCTAAACCTGCTTCTAGTCTCTAGCTTGCAGCCTCTCTCTCAATCACCTGCTTGGGTGCAGTTTTTCTGCTTTAAAGTTCTTCATCCTTTCTTTCCTTCTGAAGAAAGAGCCCTCAGAAAGGTGATGTAAATGGAATTGGTTGCAAATCTTTTAAGATACCTTTTTGTACTTCAGCAATGCATTGCTGGAGGAACGTGACACAGAAAGTGGCTGGTATATGTGCATACAGCATTTCAGTTGCTGAGCAACCTCTTTCATGCTTCAGCCACTTCGCATAAGAATCCAATTTCAAATAAGATTCTTGGGACCCTGGCTGACTAAGTGATACCTAGTGTAACCTTCAGAGACTACTTGGGCAGGAAAACAAAACCACTTTCTTGAAAAAACAAGAAGCTTTGCAAGAACTTTCACCATAAAGGACTATATATCTGTAGTGTTACTTTCTAATTCCCATACACAGTTTTTTATATTCGTGTTCTTGGGTAGACCTTAAATCACTGTTCTAGATATAGCATGCTCAGAAGCAGTGGTTCTTATCTGCAGCTCAACAAAGACAAAGTTATCTTTCTTAATGCTTGTAAACTTCTCATGTTTTTATTAATAGCATCCTGAGAATTTGTGCAACCAGATGATGTTTGGTCCTTTTCTCCTGACAAACTTGTTTTAACCAGTTTTAACAAAATGAAAGCTTTGGCATGAAGGCAACATAATGTTTCGTGTTGATGGAAGGGAAGCATATACACTTCTAATATCAAAAAAACCCAGCTCCCTGGAAGTGTGCACTGATAAGACTCAAGAAATTGAATGATCGTGTTTTGGCTTCTGTTTTTTTGTTCTTGTTTTGAGTTTTTGTCTCTTTTTTTCCCCTCCAGGCTTGTGATTTTTAGAACTGCCACCACCCAAAAGGAGCTGGGTTTGTTCTTTTTGTAAGAGATTTAACACACATTTTTCATGTCTGACTCTTCTTGGCTTTCTGTCATCATTCACAGGAATTAATTGTTGATACTTGCCTATATTCATCCACCCAAGTTTCCTCCTCTGCTTCTCAGCAGTAGCTTATCTGCAGGGTCAGTGGAGTAATAGCAGCCACATTGAATGAGAAAACAGAGGAGTGTAACCCAGATCCTGCTAGAAGTAACATATGGATTTCTTTGCCTTGGTTTGGCCTCGAGGACCAGATTTGCAGAGCCTGGAGAAGGTACAGATCAGACAGTAAGATGGAGAGAGAACTCAGTGGTTCAGCTCTGGTTTAGTCCTGTGCTCCAGTGAGAGCTGACAGTGTGCAGCTGTCCAAGTTGTGTCACTCACACAAGCTGCTTCCTCCAGATTATTCAGTATGAAATGAAGGCTTTAAACTTTAATTTCCAGATAACCTTCGTAAGACAAGTAGAACGCAACCTTTGTAGCAATCTTGGAAAGCATTTCTCTTTTTTTAATGTTGGCAGAAATGGCTGGCTGCTGGCAAGATGGTGCATTTGAAACCAGAAGATGTCTTCTGGTACCTTGTGTAACTGTGAGGAAGGGGTTGCATGTGCAGATACCCAGTATCTCTACACTTTTCTTCTTACTTTAGATTGAGTACTTTTTATACATAACAAGTATTTTATAGGATTTTTCTGGCTGTGGCAGCAGGCGGCAGATGCTGTAAGTTGTCCCCTGGCTGCCAGGCTTCACTCAGTTGATCCATCTTATTTCTGCATCTTTTAGCAGCTAATTGTTCCAAAGTCACAAATTCAATTGTCCTGTGAGAGTTTGCTTTGGAACATCTTTCCTGAATAATCAGTGCTGATTTTTGCATGTCATTTCTTAATCTAATTTAGAAAGGACAGGATGTTTTTAAGGATCAGGACAGTAGTTACGCAGCTCCAGTGGCTTAATTTTCCTGTGTGGAAATCAGTGGCACATTCATTCTGGGACTGGCACTGTTGTTTAAACATGCACATGGTGGTTAAGCTCAAGCCCCCCTGGTAAAGGTATTTAAGCGTCATTTGTTACGGAAAACCTCAGACTTTTATGTCTGAAGGCACGAGATATTTAGTATGCAAATCCAACACTGCTGTTTATGGATAACCTATTAAGAGTCACAAACACTGTGGTGCAGTTAGGGGCTTGAGAAAAGTGTGCAGTCACCCAGATAGGTGGAAAATAACCATAAAGATGAAGAGAAGAAAAGACAAGAAGCAACTTCTTTAAATTAGTGCAAGGGAAACTCAAGTTAGACATTATGAAAACTTTTTAGCAGTTTGAGGGGTTAGTCACTGAAATAAATGACCCATAGAGACAGGGGAACCTCCAGAGGACTGGACCAATGTTGGTCAGGAATGACGTGGACAGTGCTGGTAACTGCCCAGCCCCTGGTGACCCAGAGGAGCAGGCAGCATCCCCAGCTCTCCTTTGCCCCTCTGGCTGACAGCAGCCATGCTGTAAAAGTCTCCAGAGTTTATCTTACTTCAGTTTCTTATCCCCAATAAATCAAAAAAGTCCTCTGGCTCTTGTTACGCTATCAGCTTGTTCTGTACTAAATATATCCTCATGCCTTGTAGCTGGGGTTTGCACACCAAGGCTTGTGCTGTGTGCAGTGTTCTCCAGGCTCAGCAGCAAACGAGGTGGCCATTTCATCAGGTTTCTAGAACAAGCCTGTAATTGGGTCGTGCTGGTTTGCTTGGACTGCGCTTTTCATGCCAGTGTTTGGCACACAAAGTGCTTATGCTCTTCGCAACTCTAAAGATTGAATCAGATGCTGATAATGAAAAAGCAGTATCTTGCTTATGATTTCCTGAGTGTGGTTTTTTCCCCTCAGTTTTCAAACTTCCATTCAGTGCAGTAAATGGCTAATTTTAGCATTGTGCCAGATGTTTTGTTGCTATGTCTGTGTATCTTCAAGCTGGTCTGTAAACCAATCAGGAATATATATTTGAGGGGTTTTGCTGCCTTATCCCTTGCCAAAGTTGGTGCTGTTCCTTGCCAAATTGGTGCCATTCCCTCGTGCAAAGTACAGAGGATGCAAAGATGATCTAAATGTGATGTAGTGGCATCACCTCCTCAGTGGGCTGTAAAACACCCAGGCTTTGGGAGGAGAACTGAATCTAGACCTTGAAGATCTCATCTTGTGAGATAAACTGAACTAGTGTGTTATTCCTAACACTGACGGAATTATGTAACTCTTTTGCAGGAAAAGAGAGTACAAGTCTCCCCACCACTGACAAGAGGACCAAGTGCCTTTATACCAGAGAATGAAGTAAGTTTTCAGCTAGCTGGACCGGGCAGGTGGTAGCTTTTAAAATAGAAATGCCAAAGGACAGTTCTATGAGCCTACTTGTTCCGTGGTACCCAGATGAGCTCTCTCGAGAGCAAAAGTGACGGTTTCTTTGGAGTGGGTTCCAGTGGGTAAGAACCACCCTGTCCTTGCTCATAAATGATGAGTGCCATTTGACATCTTTTCAGTCACCAGCACTCCTGGAGACAGCCATGAGTGACAGCTCTGCTCTTCTTGGGCGGGGGTGAACACATCTCACAGTGCCAGACCTGAGGGGAGGCCTGTCCAACATTGCAGCAATATGATTATATAGCTCTCAGAGCAGAGTCTGACCTTCAGTTTGGGAGAACCTGCAAATAGGACTTCACTCCTTAGACTGTAACTGTGGCTCTTGAGAGAATTTATGGTTGAAAGGTGTGGTTGGATTTCAGGCTCAAAATTTCTGCCTATGACTTAATGTTCAATGTAAGCCCTGATTTGCAGCCTGCTGCAGTAGATAGAAAGTTTGCTATGATGGTCATCTCCTGGGATCTCAATCTTCACCAAGTCTTATTTATTGATCAATTAATTATTTGGGTTGGTCAATTCTAAAACCAGGACCTTTTGTTTTGTTTTGTTTTAAGTTGTTGCTAGATAATGAGGCAGATAATTCACGTGCCAGAAGGGCCAAAAAGATATTTTGAAAAATAAGATAGCTGATCTTCTCTGAGTGTCTCTCCATTTATACACTAGCAAGGTTTGAATTTAAAAACAGAGTGTAAAGGCTGGCAACAAGAAAACATAATGAAGCAAAAAGGAAGAGAGGTCAAAAAGAGTCTTTTAAACTTGGGAAAAGAGGAGCAGAATGAGTTCCAGCCAGTCAAACTTCTGGAGAGAACACCCTTTTGCATGACATACAAGATGAAATTGAGATGCCAAACTTTGTAATGACCTAATTTTTCTCATAAAGTCAATAAATATAAATTAAATGTAGAAAAATAAATGTAGTTAAAATTGTAACATATTTTGAGAGAGATGTTAATGAATTTATTTCACAGTTGAGACAGTTGGTACAGGTGCTAGCCAAGGGTGCGGGAGGAATTACCAAGTAGCTCTCAGAAAGGAGTAATCCCAGTGGTTGCCCAGAACAAGCATGGACCCTCCAGCTGTACTGATAAAACAGCTATAACAAACAGATGCTAACTGTGGTTTGTTAAGCAAACGATTACCTTTTTCCCGTGCTCCTTGTCATGAAATAATACAGCAAACAGGGAGGATTTAGTTAAAGACTAGTAACACACAAATCTTGATAATAACGCTGCTGGTGTCAAAGCCTGCTTTATTGTTGTAATAGAAAGAATATGGGCAGAGCAATAACAACTTAATTGTAAAGGTTCCTGTTAAAGTGCCACAAGGCTTTAAAAGCAGAATAAAAAAAATATGTTTGTGGATGATAATAAATCAGAAGGAAATATATGCACCGAATTAAGAGGGTAGTAATAGAGGTAAACCTTAGAAATAATAATGTGTCATATTGCTATACCTATTGTAGCAACAGTGCAGTCCCACAGGATTATATTTTGATTCTCTGTGTAAAATTTTTATCCATAACTTACACTGTTACAAGGAAAATTCCTGACAAGCTGGAAGATTAGAAACCTATGTTTGAAAACTGATTTCCCCAAGAAACCACTAAATGAGACAAAGATCTCTTAAATACATAGGAGATACACTTGCTGAAGAGTAAGGAGGACTCCTCAGAGTAGAGCGAGATGCACATAATAAGTGAGATAAAATGATCTCTAATGAGTGACTACATTTTTGATGGTAAAAATATTACTAAGGAAAACTGAGAAGGCATCATTTTGAGTGCAAAACACAGAAAAGTTGCCATAATGAAGGTACACATGTAAAAATGGTGGAGCTGCCTAACTCCATAGCTGTTCCCTTTCTTTCTGGACCCACAAATTAAAACAGAACAATACCATGGTGAGAAGCGGAAATGTAGTATGTTGTTTACGTTTCTTTATATGTGACTTCTATATAAGATTTGATAGAAAAATATTTGAGACACCATCCACTCATCATCCCATCATAAAGAAGGAAAATGTATTTTAAACAGAATATTTCAGCAAAAGCATTGTGTATTCTTGGTTATAGACACTTTCCAGCTTCTTGTGCAGTAAGCCAGCTAAAATGTGTTTTCTTTTCGTGTTTGCAATAGTCAGCTGGCTGGTTTATTACTGTGCAGTGTCAGAATAAATACTGGGTAGTCTTGTCTTGTGCTTGTAACTTCAGTGGAGAACATGTTGAGAATGGCTGTTCTTGGTGATAAACACTGAGTAATAGCAGTAATACTGTGTCAGGGCTTGCAATGCAGGAGCTACTTACTCTTCTGCTGTTTCATTTCATCTTATGCCCAAGGTTTGGATTGGTTGGAATAATTAAAGAACAGCTTTTGTTTAAAGAAAGCATTAAATTCCTATTCTAAATAATACTTGAATGTTATGGACAAATTAGCATTTGATCTCCTCTTCAATTATACAAACACAGAAGGGGTAGATTGCGAGGCTGTTTCTATAATTTGGTTACATAACCCAGTTCCTCTCCATTAATTTTGAAATTGGTTTTAGAGCTGAACGCTCAGGTGCTGTGTGTCTATACAGGCTGTCTTCCATAAAGAGTTCACTTTCCATTTAACTCTTCCTTATTTCCAGCAGTCTGTGCAGGTTTGACTTTAACCACCTGCGACTTAAGCTTTCCAAAACTTTAGCTAAAGAACGTCTCTTCCTCTGCTAAAACGCGTCCAACTTATTTTTAAGGTTATGCAAGCAAACGGTTTGGATGAACGTACTAATCTTCTTGTGGAAGAATATTCTACGTCTGGTCGCCTGGACAACATCACCCAGGTCATGAGTATCCACACTCAGTACCTGGAGTCTTTCCTCCGCAGCCAGTTCTATATGCTGCGCATGGATGGGCCCCTTCCCTTGCCCTACAGGCACTACATTGCTATAATGGTAGGTGGCAACAGCCCGTGTGTCTTCACTTGCAACCTTGACTTACGTATTCAAAAAGAAAAGAAGGAAAAAGGAAGACTTTAGAAAGGAGAGATTAGTGCGATACTTTGACAAGGGGTGAATTTTTGTGGTACGTTTTTGTCACAGTAAAGCATGCCCAGCTGGAAGGGTTTCAGTGAGAAAGGAGAATTGGCAACGGACCTCATTCCCCGTTTCCCACAGAGGTACACTTCTCACATGCCCACATCGCTGGGCAGCAATAAGCTGAGATGCAGTGGACCCAAGTCACAGCAAATACCAGGTAGACACTAGGAGAACAGTTCTTACCGTGAGGATGTTGAGACATTGCAGTGGGGACCAAGAGAGATTCTGAGATCTTCAAGGGTGGAGATGTTGTCTGGACAAGGCTCCAAGCAACATGATCTCAGTCAACCCTACTGTAAGCGGGAGATTCCACCCTAGTGTCCTCTTCCAGCTTAAATTATATTCTGCAATTCAGAGTAATCAAATGTATTTTTACTGGAGAACCCTCCAAACTGTATAGAAATGCATTGCAATATAAAACAAGGCCTTTGGAATGAAATTGTACTTGAAACATTGTTTTGCATTAGTAACCTGTCTTCCACCCACAGCAAAATCAGATTACACGCTAATGTGCTGCACTTTTCCCTCTGTGTTTAATTATTCCAGGCTGCTGCCAGACATCAGTGTTCCTACCTAATAAATATGCACGTTGATGAGTTTCTGAAGACTGGAGGGATTGCAGAGTGGTTGAACGGTTTGGAATACATTCCCCAAAGACTGAAAAATCTGAACGAAATAAACAAGCTCCTTGCACACCGGCCCTGGCTAATCACAAAAGAGCACATTCAGGTACCTCTTCAGTCGTGCCATGTAAATAGCAGTAAATGTCTGGTTAAAAGGACTGCCAAGAACTACACAAATGTCTGATTAGGCTTCATTACCCTGAGTTAAAATATTCAGGGAAGTACTAGTGCACTGAACAAGCTAATAAATCCCCCTTCGTGACAAAGCCAACAAAATTTTCTTTTTAGGAATTGCATTGGCTAAAATAGCCCCTAAAGAAAAGAGGCAATCTATTAGGCATCTCTTTTTTGTCCAGTGAGAGTTCATGTACAAGAGGAATATGGTATTATTGGAAGAAAGGAATTGATCCTTTTTTTTAAAATGCATAGTCTTTTATAGAAAAGCTGGAGGCCAAAGGAAATTTTATATTTACACTTTTTTTATTCTCATTTCAGAAACTTGTCAAGACTGGGGAAAATAATTGGTCTCTTCCTGAACTGGTGCATGCTGTTGTCCTGTTGGCACATTATCATGCCTTGGCAAGTTTTGTATTTGGTAGTGGCATTAATCCAGAGAGAGATCCGGATACATCTAATGGAGTCAGACTTATAGCAGTCAACAACTTCTGTGTCTGTGATCTTGCCAATGACAACAACATAGAAAATGCATCCCTCACAAGTAGCAACTTTGGGGTTAGTGTTGCAAGAAAATTCTTTTGCTTGCCTCTGTTTTGCATTAGAAAACTTTCTTCGATTCTTTCCTGTTTAAATTTCAGGGTAGTTTGAAAGTTTTTGTTTACTTTACAGGAATGCTTCATTCTGATAATTCTTACATTCACTCTTGCAATTTTCTGTGTAATCTGTTGAAAACCAGATTGTAACTATGTATGGTAGCCAGAGCAATGTGATTTTGATAGTTAGTCTCACAACCCATTTGGCAAGACTAAAACTGCTTTTAGCAGAAAGCTTAAAGTCCCAGTTTCTTCAGACAGTGTGGCATTGAGTGGAGCATGATGGCACGTGCAATGAAAAAAGAGAAATAATATTAATACTAATAGTAATAACAACGACAATAATTTCCTTAATTCTTCATGCTGGTGTTTCAGTCTTGAATCTGGAAGAGGCTCTATGATGCTTTTGAAGACACGTCCTTGAATTAATGCTGACTGATGAATTAGCCTCATTGCCTTTGGGTGGAAAATCAGGACTATGAGCAGAGTTGCTAGATAAAATTTTTACAATTAGCAGTAGAATGTGGATGTGTGATGACTCAGGTCAATTGCTGTGTCTTCAGCTTCTGGGCTGTAAGACATGCTAGCTCATATCACAGGGGTATCTTACTCCCCATTTGTAGTAGGCAGAGGGTGGCTGCTGAGTCAGTGCTGCTGTTTAAGCAGTGAGCAGCATACTAGAAAACAATTACAGCTATGGGCAAAAGAACAGCCTCGAAAAAAAGGAAAAAACCCACTCAAACAACTTACCTTATGAAAAATCTGAATTATCACAGCACTCAAAACTTTGATGTATTTCTGGGAAAAAGTGGTCTGCTTTCCTCCCAAAAGTCAGGAAAAGGGGGTTATTTGATGACACATAATGAAAAGCACAGATTTGCCATCTCAGATTGTGTTTCTGTATTGCAGTGTTGCACTGTATCTCTTCAGAAACGTATTTTGCATGACCAATAGACTGAAAAAAGTTACCTGAATATTAGAAGTTGTTTTCTGCTAGATGTAGGACATGCAGATGGATTTTCCTAAGGTGTCTACACGGGAGAATATATAAGTGACTATGGTTTCCACATTCAAACACCACCTCTTTGCTGTTAATCCTACTGCAGTAAATTACTGCGCTTCCCAGCTTCTATCTTCTTGCTGTCTGAGAGCTGTTTGTCTGTGCTCTGTGTGACAGAATGCTTTCTGGTTTGAGGTTTTTGTGCTTGCTGCTGCTGTCTGTTTTTGAGAACACTTGTTGTCAAGCATGAAATCTGAAGATGACACACGTTGTCTATCTTCTAATTTTGCAGAATGTCATGGTGTTTTTGCAGATTGCAGATTCTTTAAGCGAGCTGGAGGCATTGATGGAAAGGATGAAAAGACTGCAGGAAGATAAAGAGGATGAAGAAGCCTCTCAGGAAGAAATGGCAACTCGCTTTGAAAAGGAGAAGAAGGAGAGTCTGCTAGTAATTAGTGGAGGTATTTGTGCTTTTCCACTTCAGTTTTGCTGGCGCAGTGTAGGAAAGAAATACTTGAGGCTAATTCAGTGACTGAAACTTTTTGTATCCTTTACGCTGGCCCTTCATGTAGTAGGAGTGTATTAAGTGGTCTTGTCACTTGCTTCATCTGCTTAAGGTTTCTTGATTGTCAAATAACACCATCCTTTTTACTTCTTGAAATTTAGCTTTTGTGTATTAAAAAAAAAGCTGTAGGCTTCTTTAGGATGTATCGAGTACATTTCTGTTTCTGTATATTCTCTATATATTAAAATAATTAATTCATGTAAATATTCAGTAATATTTCACAGGTTTACATTCTACAGCACTTAGAACTTCAGTGACACTCCTAAGCCTTCAGGTAGGACATTTAGTTCAAAAATTAGATTGAGATGAGAGTCAACTTCTTCACCATTTACTGTCCACCTGGAAAGGACATTTTAACTTGCCACTCTGAGTGATCATACTGCTGTGCTGTTCCACTGCCTGTATTGTGATAGAGATTTGTAGCATTTTTTTATTCTTAATGTTCAAAATTTTAAGCTGAAGTGTCCTTTTCCATATTCTTCATATGTTCTGGAGGCCTTCATCACTAACAAACCATACAACGAAGTCTGTTTCCTATAAGCAAGAAAGTGGGGGTTTTTTTGCAAAGAAAGTGTTAGAAGAAAGAATATTATTAAGACAATCAGAATCTCCCAACTATTTCTTCATTGTAGGGGGCTACTTGAAGATGATTGCTTGTGTCGTTCTGAGCGGTGACCCATAAAATGCTTCACATTTTACTACACTGTTCTTAGTGAACTTAGATCTCCGTAGCTTCAGACCAAACGTGTATGAAGGTATCAGAATATTTATGCAAAAGAGAGGAAGAATGTATTGCAGATCAGCAGAGAGATGTTTTTTTTGTGGATCTCTAGGGACATGCAAAATCTCTAAAAGAAGATATGTCCAGCTACATCATGGCTGGGTTTTTAGAAATGGGCATTGTATATTCTTGCTCTGTTTCCCTTTGGCCAGGCAGTATCGGTAGTGCAGATAAACAGACAGCCATTGCAGTTTCATTATCAAATTAGGACTTCCATGATTCTCAGCAACTTCAGGTATATAAGGAAGAGGACAGAAGGGTTTTTTTGGATGAGGTTGCTGATAGTTTTGTTGACGTTCCTCTGCCTTTTGCTGTTTTGAGTTGAGGAGTCTGTGTGTGTTGGGCCCTTACCCTTTCATGAAATTCACTGCTTGTCAGGAGAGTGTATGTATACAGGTGGTTTTATTCTTTGCTGGGAATTTACTGTAGCAGATGTTGTGCAAGCTTCTTCCTACGAAGTTATGTTTTGATTGTTTAATGAGGCAAAGAGGAGATAAAGCACTTCTGCAATTCTTAGATTAACTGACTTTTCAAGGTGCTAACAGTGGACATATGGCAACTGTTCTGTCAGTTTTAACATCAAGGTCAAATGCAGTCAGCTATAAAGTAGTCAACTTTGGCAGAGGCAGTTACACAATCAAGCCACCTGTTTATTCGGGAGAGAAAGACTGACTCCTGATAGAGAACCTGCACTTGCTTAGTGATACGTTTTGGAGCTCTTTGAAGATGCTTAGTTACTAGAGCTTCTGGCAGAATTTCACCCTGATGATGTACTGTAGAGCTCTTTGCTTTCGTATAATCTTCAGCTGATATTTACAAATGGAGTGTAGCATTGCTCCCTGGTTGCTCATGCTGTGGCTTATGGAACAGAGCTGGTGTAATTCCAGACGCCATACCTGCTCAGTGTAGCAATCCTGTTGTCAAGGGTACATTTTTCTGTCTCTTATCCTAGAACAATGACTTTACTAATAGGATTCATCTTCCTGAATTAAGATACGTAGCTCCCCTTAGACATAAACAGAGGAACAGCAGACCTCTGGCCCATCTCTTCCTCTTTTGTAGAAGTATGTTAGATATCTGGTACAGGATGACATTTAGTGGGCTCGATGAAAGCAATGGATCCCATACAAGCAGATTAGGATTAGGATTGAAATGTTTCTTTACTTTGCACCACTCTTCTCCTCTGCACAAATTCTAAAATTGTCCTCTAGTCCTGTCTTAGAGTGGTATTTGGAAGGCAGTGCTTGCCTAAAGCAAAGCATTTTGCTGTTTTATTCACAGCATTTGATGATGAAATAGTTTCTACAGATGTCTCCCGTTATATTGAAGATCCTGGGTTTGGGTACAAAGACTTTGCAAGGCGAGGAGAAGACCATCTGCCAACATTCAGAGCTCAGGTACCATCTCTTTAAAGCACATTCACTCAAAGGATGTTTGCAAATCTCGCTACAGGGAAAGTAGCATGAAGTGGCTGTAGTGGGGCACGTTTTTTGCATGGTCCTTTTCTTGTGCTGGTCTATTAAATGACTCACAGTCTTCCATAAATCCCTCTAAGATGGAGTCTTACTATTTGTAAATCTCAGACAAGGTAATACTTGGCTTCACTTCAGTTATTGCCAGTATTAATGTTTAAAAACTGTAAAGCCTATTGCTACATCTGGAATAAAAGTGAAAGGTAGAAAAGAAAAAAATTCTTTCCCATCCCTCCAGATGTTGTAGAAAAAAAATCCACTGGAGGAACTCTTTATTGCTGTCATTTTATTAAGTATTCTCTGTCCAGTGGTTATCAATACCTGGATGCATATAGGTCTGCGAGAGCTATTTGGTGAGTATTGTTCTCATATGTGCACCAAATCAATGGAGTTTGAATGTTGGGGAAGAAAAGGAGTTCCTAAAAATGATTACTGGAGTTTTTGCTATATTTTAATACATTTTTTTCAGAGCTGTTGAAAGAACAGCATATACATTTTACCTGCACATTGTCTTATATATTGGTATCTTTTTCTGTGACCAGAATCCTGACCTTCAAAATATATACACCATGAGGGACATTCTGGGTCATTCTTTTCTGTCTTATAGAGTACATTAATAAGCAGTCTAGTATTAAACTGAAAGCAACGGATGAAACTTTAAACCAAATCAGAAACTTCAATTAAAACAACAGTGAGTGCAAAAAAACTTCATGGTCAGAAGATGAATCTAAGACTGTGACACAAAAAATACACAATCACTCTCAGGAAATGTATTTAGCTATATAGCAGTCTTTGCTGATCTGAATGATTTACTCTGTGGTCTTTATATGAGCCTGAATTAGGTTGTTACTGCCAAAATGCATAAGGCAAAGTCGGTGCCTCTAAATCAAACATTCTGCTTAACTACTTTAGGAGCAGCAGTCTCTCTTGGAAAAAAATCTTCACAGAAGTTGAAATTTGAGCTAAAATATCTCTGCTCTTAAATAAACAAAACAGCTTCTGACCTACATTCACAGGAGTCACCTTGATAATTTATTATGTCCTTCTCATCTCTCAAATGTTCTGCTATTAATGGTATTTAAATTGCAGTAGTATCCCAAACTCCTGCAATAAATCTTATCAAAACAAGAGCCTTTATCTCTGCATGTTTAAATTTAGCAATAGAAAAAGGTATTCTATACACGACAGAATGTGTTTAAAATTGGGCTGCTTTTTTTTTTTTGTATTTTCATTGTTAGTATGGATCAAAGTTGCCATCGGGATTGAATGATTGAGCACTTGCCAAGGATGTGGCCAAACTAACATGTTCTGTGCGACCGCAGTGTGGAGTGTGGTTGCACGCTGCTCTGAAGCAGAGCAGTTCTCTGCTGCTGCCGTGCACTCTGCAAAGATTTCCCATTCCTGATAGGAGCAGGCAGGCTTTTACCCTTGCAGTCCAGCTTGTATAAGACCAAAGTAGCCTGGATTTTATCAGTTTTTCCAGGAACAGTTCAGTGCTTTACCCAATGATTGTCTGGAAGTAAATACTCCATCTCTGCTCAGAGCTAAGCATCAAAGGCTCCAACAGAAACAAGTTTTTAAACTTGCAGGCCAATCTCCTGTAGAATTACAGCAGTCAGAGTGGCAAAGTGGAAGAAAATTCCCTCAGCACTTCAGGAGAAGCTTGAGGCTTTTTCTACTGTAGGCTAATGATATCCACCCGGAGGTGGGATGGCATTGCCAAGGAGTCTGAGGGAATAGCACAGGTGATGTCGATAAGGAAGTCAAAATGCAAATTTTTGGAAAAGAATAAAGTTCTAAAGTTATATCAGACAACAAAAACTGTTGAGTCATAGACAGGATCAGGTAGGGAGTTCATTTCATTTGTACATTTATGTATTTCGTTCTTTTCCTGCAGGACTATACTTGGGAAAATCATGGCTTTTCCCTTGTAAACAGGCTTTATTCTGATATTGGGCATCTTCTGGACGAGAAGTTTCGGATGGTATATAACCTCACGTACAACACTATGGCAACACATGAAGATGTTGATACAACTACGTTAAGAAGAGCTTTATTTAACTATGTCCACTGTATGTATGGAATCAGGTATGGACAGAAATCCCCTGGCTTAGGTGCACATTTTAAAGCTATGTAAACAGACAAATGAACCATGTGAAAAGCATGATTTTGGACTCTGGGTATTTAAAGTGAAGGCAATACCTTGTTCTGGAAGTTATAGGGGTCTTGCTGGCATGTCAATATAACTTTTCTTTCCAGTGCAGAAAACAGTTATAAATCAGGATAGAAATGATAACAGAAATGTCTTCTCTGAAGCCAGTCTGTATCCTTTGTTCAAGAAAGACAACATCCCAGAGCAGGTTGACAAACAACACCAAGTTGAGTAGAAGTGTTGATCCGCTGGAGAGGAGGAAGGCTCTGCAGAAGGATCTGGACAGGCTGGATTGATGGGCCAAAGCCAGTTGTATGAGGTTCAACAAGGCCAAATACTGGGTCCTGCACTTGGGTCACAACAACCCCAGGCAGTGCTACAGGCTGGGGAAAGAGGGGATGGAAAGCTGCCTGGTGAGAAAGGACCTGGGGGTGCTGGTCAACAGCAGCTGAACACGAGCCAGCAGTGTGCCCAGGTGGCAAAGAAGGCCAATGGCCTCCTGGCCTGTATCAGCAATAGTGTGGCAGCAGGACCAGGGCAGTGATTGTCCACCTGTTCTCTTCACTGGTGAGGCTGCACCTCAAATCCTGTGTTCAGTTTTGGGTCCCTCACTACAAGAAAGACATTGAGGTGCTGGAGTGTGTCCAGAGAAGGACAACGGAGCTGGGAAAGGGTCTGGAGAACAAGTCCTGTGAGGAGTGGCTGAGGGAGCTGGAGGTGTTCAGTCTGGAGGCTCAAGGGGGACCTTCTTGCTCTCAACAACTATCTGAAAGGAGGTTGTAAACAGGTGTGGGTCAGTCTCTTCTCCCAGATAACAAGAGATAGGATGAGAGCAAATGGTTCAAGTTGCACCACGGAAGGTTTAGATTGGATATTAGAGAAAAATTCTTCATGGAAAGGGTTGTAAAGTATTGGAACAGACTACCGAGGGAAGTGGTGGAGTTATCATCCCTGGAAGTGTTCAAAAAAACCACAAAAAAAATTGGATATGGCACTTGAGGACATGGTTCAGTGGTGAACATGGTTGGACTTGACAATCTTAAAGGTCATTTCCAACTTCAACAAACCTATGATCCTAGTGAGCCTTTCAGATGTTTGTAGGTGGTTTCTGTCATGTGGAATAAATGCTCCAATTCCCAGGCTTAAGGACAGAGTGCTGCAAAAGACAAGGCTTTTAAAGACTTACATCAAACTGACTGGTTGCGTGCATTATCTTTAGGTATGATGACTATGATTATGGAGAAGTTAATCAGCTACTTGAACGCAGCCTGAAGGTTTACATAAAGACAGTGACCTGCTACCCAGAGAGAACTACCAAGCGGATGTACGATAGTTACTGGCGTCAGTTCAAGCACTCGGAGAAGGTACATATTTCAGAGCCAAGGGGGCTTCACAGAGACCCCTGTGCTGTTTAAAAATGAAAATACAGGGACACCTAAAGAGGGCAGTAACTGTCAAATGAACTGTATTAAATCAGAGAAATCCAAGTGAGATTAATTTTGTTGAGTGTTAGATACCAATTTTACAAAAATACTTCTGAGTGTATTGGAAATACGGTTATTTTTTATTATTAATTTGAGTGGCTTCTCCATAAAATTGGATGGACAACTGTAAAAGGAAAGTAGATAAACTTGGGAATGCAGAAGTGGTGAACTATGCCAGTACTCGGGATTTAGAGATCAAAAATAGTTAAATTCATATACATATATATTTAATCTTTGTGGTGTTTTTCAGCAATAAAAATGTCAACATGCCTTTAAATATCCATATGGAATGCTTTCTGACAAGGGTTCTGTGCTTGTGTGCCTGTGAGCCTATCTGGCTTGGAAACTGTTCCTTAATCTGTGCTCCTACATAATGGTCACAGGTGGTAGTAAAGAAAACAAAATATGCTTCAGAAAGAACTAAAGCCATTAGAAAAAAAAAAAAAAAAGTTTTTATTGAGACTTCTCAGATGGAAGATTGTTTAAAGCAGCAGTCGAGGCTAGTTCCCTGCAGTCTTGGGATGTTGTCCATATTGCCAAACTATAGCTACACAGCTGTCTCAAGAGGAACTGTAATCCTGCAGGAGGGTACAGGGAGAAAGGACATAGTTTTCTTGCAGCAATACTTTACTAAAGGTAGGAAATTTTAGCCGAAATGAATAAACAATGTTGCATTCAGAGGTGAGCTAAATGGCCGATTTAATTTTTAACAGGTTCATGTCAATCTGCTTCTAATGGAAGCTCGGATGCAAGCCGAACTTCTGTACGCCCTCCGTGCCATAACTCGTCACTTAACCTGAAGCGTTCGCTGGGCAGGAGCAAAGGAGCTTTTACTGAGTATGTAAAGACCTTTCGAAATAGATACACCCCAGAAGCTGTTTGTGATGTAGCATCAGGTTATCCAATTCTCTAGTGTCAAAGTTTAGCCGTGCTTCTTGGCGGCTGTAATGTGCAATGACGTGTTTTATTTTCTTGATGCTTAACATTACTAATGATAACAAGAGTAACACTGAGGAGCACTACTCTGCATTGTTTCCGGCTGGATTTCCGCGCAGTGGTCAGGATCCTGAAACTGTTTTTATTATATCCAATCCTAGCGCTTTGTTCTTTAAGCACTGGAGCGAAGTGCTTAGAGACTTCTTTTTCCAAGCAATCATTTTTCAGATTAGTGGAGTCCAGCAGAAGATCAGTTCTGCCTGTCCTGAGAATGTACCACCACTATGTCGTGGCTCGTGACAGAGACACGCGGGCTGTGTTGCATTGGATTGCCCACTGGATTCTTCTGTGTCTCCCGGAGGCTGCTGCCAGTCACTGTCTTACTACAGCAATTGGAGGTGATGCAAGACGTAGATGCAAACATTGAGCACACTTTAATGTGAAATTAACCTTGATAAATCCTACAGCATGCTACTGAAGTGCGAAATTCATCTGCTTTGCCATGCCCCTTCCCAAGAGAAGAGGCCTCACAATTTGCCATTTCAGTCACACTTACTGTGTTTCAATCATGCATAACCTTGTTTTACTGACAGTCACCCTCAGTTGTCCTGACAATATCCATGCTCATCACACGTTGCAATTTGTTTAGTTGGCACCTATAAAATGAATACGCAAGCTGACCAAAAATAGGGTTGTGGGGTTTTTTGCACTCTCTTCTTTATCAATGTTTTAACTAAGGAAGGTAAAGGAAGGCTAGCATATCTGTTCTTTCCTATTGGATGTATAGAAATTTACTTCCCTTAACTTTTTCATAGCATGAAATTGTAATATTCAAAGTTTTAAAAGTTTCTATGCATTAGTGTGAGTGAACAAAAGAAAAGTGCAATATTTAAAAACAAAGCAAGCTTTTTTTCCCTGACATGCCACTGCTAAAGTGTCCTTCTTATATAGCCATAAAGAAATTTTAAAACCAAATTTCTTTATTGTCTGAGGCCTAGCAGTTTTGTTTTAGCTTTTACGGCTTAAGACAACCTGATACTGAGATGCCAAAGCATCCCCAAAACAAAGCATTTTTGGACAACTAGTAATATTGGGGAAGGGAACAAATAAGCTGCCAAAAATGTCACACTTTTGTGCTGTTTTCTGTTGCTTTTGACTGATTTTTAAGAGCACAAAATGTTGATATTGATAGCTTTATTTTGTATTGCATTTAATGAACCAGTGAAGTGCCTAAAGAGATGCTTAAACTTACCCAGTAGAACACAAGCTGTCACTGCTTCAACTTTTGTCTATTGGTTTGGACTTTTCATATTTCTTTTGAGGAGGGTGACCTGTATTTCTGTGGCGTACATTCAAAACTAACAGGACAGGTTCATTTTTAATGTACCGCTGGATAATAGAAGTTAATACAGGATTTTTTTTTTATTGATGATTGAAGAATAGTTAAAAAAATAATACTAGTCATATTTTGACACTTTTTATTTTCAAAATCATGGACCAGTACACTACTAAAGTTGTTTTTCTCTTTTCTTCCCTTTTATGAATCTTGCTGTGACTTTGCATGTTGGTTTTTCCGCTTTATCTATCTGTTCCAGATTGGAAAGCTAAATGATTGTACACTTTTCTGCACTTTCAGACTGCAGACTCTGCATGTGAAAACCTTTTGAGGAAGAAACCAGTAATTATTTTTTTAATGTCACATTGGTTATTTAGAAAACTACCCAACAGATAGCATCAGGCTGTCTTCTGGAGAGAGCATCGGGTAGAACATCAGATTTATTTATCATGTATAGCTAACTGCAGATACTTCTCAGAAGTACTGAGATGCTCATATGTATGAACTTAGATTAACTTTCTAAGTTGTTATGATCCTTTTTCCTCCCTCTTGTGATTGTAGTGGCCATACTTGATGGCTTTTGCATAAAACAGTTCTGCTGAGAGAAATTTTCATGCGATATTTTTGCTTTTTCCAAGTGATGGGAACTGTTCAGTACTAGTTTAAATTCCTTTGTTTTGAAAAGTCAAGTAGTTCTCAAGAAGCACAGTTGAGGTCTGGAAAGAAGGTGAAACTAGAGTTGGGTAACTAATATGATGGCTTGATTTCTCTTCAGAACTACAAACACTCCTGGAGTAGGTTGAGTTTTATGCTTGGAAACATGAGTGCCTTTACTTCTTTCCTTATGAAATATACTTGTCAGCTCAAATGCCTTCTGAGCAAAGTACATGAGCAGATTTGACATAACAGAAATCATAAATTGATTGTTTCATAAAATTTGTAGTAAACCATTGTTTTAGGATTTTTTTTTAAAGTGCCATATCCAGTCACGTATGGCCTGCAAGACATTCCACCACAGGAAATGTCTTTGTACAACTAGTTCACTATTTCACTTTCTTTTTTTTTTTTTTTTACTATTAAATGCAAACTTGAAACATCTGGAAATGTTTTCCACATGGCATTTTCTTTCAAAGTATTGCATTTACAGTGCAACAATTTATAGCCTAGTTTTTATACTCAAATTTGGATTTTTTAATAGATGTTTGTTCAGAGTAGGTATTTAAAGTCAGACAGTGCTACCATACACTTTTCAGACACTTTGGGTTCACACTGTGCCAAATTTTAATGTGGAAGTGTTCTTGGAATTTTTTTTGCATTTTTAAGCACTCATGAATGTGAATCTTCACACTTCGTTCATTAATATTTTTCTTAAAAGTACTGTAATCATTAAAAGTGTAGATACTCTCCCTCTGTGTTCCTTTATTGGAATTGGTAATTATCAGCATTAATGTTAGTCTACAAAATCCTAGCTGTGACCAACATAAAGAGTACAGCCTCCTGTCTATTGAAGAGAAAGCTTGGTAGGTACAAATTAACCAGATACCATAGGGAACACTGTAAGTAGGGAACAGAGATTTTGAGCATGGACAGCTTCTTATCATTGCAGACTCACTTCAAAATGTGTGTTGTGATATAGTACATCCTTGCTGAAATTGCTCCCGTTTTTTTTTTGTAATGAAGAGAATTGAAAAAGGTGCCAATTGGAGAAAGCATTTGCATTTCCCAGAACACTCTACCCACAGATGAATGTCACAAGTCCATAAAAGTGTCATCATATGAGAACAGAAATAATTTTTCCAACAGAAATAATAATTTTAATCTCGAGTGCAGTTTGTGCAGATAACTACTACAGCTAGTGCTGTGGTATCCTGTGAGAATTTTGGTGAGCTGTAGAAGGATGTATTTTCATCAAGATTGAATTGAAATATATATCCTTTGCCCTAAAGCCTTCACTAAAATGAAAATCATAGAATCATAGAATATGATGAGTTGGAAGGGACCCATCAGGATCAAGTCCAACTCCTGGCCTTGTGCAGGACACCCCAAGAGTCACATCATGTGCCTGAGAGCATTGTCCAAACAATTCTTGAACTCTGTCAGGCTTGGTGCTGTGACCACTTCCCTGGGGAGCCTGTCACAGTGCCCAACCACCCTCTGGGTGAAGAATCTTTCCCTGATATGCAACCTAAACCTCCCTTAACACAGCTTCATGCTGTTCCCTCGGGTCCTGTCACTGGTTAGCGGTCATGAGAGTAAGAAATCAGTGCCTGCCCCTCCTCTTCCCCTCACAAGGAAGTTGCCACTGCAATGAGGTCTCCCCTCAATCTACTCTCCTCCAGGCTGAACAGACCAAGTGACCCCAGACACTCCTCATAAGGCTTCCCCTCAAGGCCCTTCACCATCTTTGTTGCCCTCCTTTGGACACTCTCTGATGGTTTTATATCTTTTTTATTTTGTGGCACCCAAAACTGCGACAGTATTCAAGGCGAGGCCACACCAGTGTAGAGCAGAGCAGGACAATCCCCTCCTTTGACCAGCACTTGAAAAGGATGTACTTTAAGCTGTAGGAGTTAGAAAATTGCCACTATCAGCTCTTCCTATGCATTAAAAAAAGCCTTTAAGGACAGGAAAATCATTGATTGTAAACAATTATATATGTAGGTCTCTGTAATTTTAGGACAGATCAGAAGAGAACAAAAAGGAAAACATTTTGCTGCTCTGTTATTTGACTGCAGAAGGTCAAAGCACCAGGTTTATCAGAAGTATTTTTGTTTGTAGTGATGGTGATAGGTATTTTGATGGGATTTGGAAAAAGCAGCTAGCTGCCTAAATTTCAATGGGAATTTAAGCACCCAGGCACTCAGCAAAATCCTAGCAGGTGCCCACTTGCATTTTTGAGTCATATTTTTAAAGAAACTTAATCATCTAAATTCAACAGAATAAAATTAGTTTCCATAGAGATTAAAGGAATAATGTGTACCAGATCCATGTGATTTGCAGCAATTGTTAATGAAATGTGTTGTTTTCAGGACTTAATGTAGGCTTAGAGAAATCTTTCCCAAAGCAGTTAAACTGTAAGCTGCTGCTCTTGCAGAACAGGTTCTCAATGTTTCTCATGCATGTGTGTTTTCCATGAACATAGGCACGCATTTCAGGCTCATGTTCCAGAATTTGGACTCCCTTTCAGAAGAGCTGGATTATTTAACCTCTACTTGCAGAAAAGTTTCATTGGTGGTAGTAAGTAGATAGCTTGTGCCTGGACTAAAAAGTTTTGGCTCGAGAGAAATACTCCAAATCTTCTTGATCTCAAGTGATATTTTTTCAGCTACTTTCCTTAGAGGTTTGCATCCTTGTCTCATGTGTAAGTGGTAATGTTGCACAAAATAAAGCAAGAGGGGAGTGGATTCACTGTAAATTAATTTCCCCAAGCAGATGTGAGTATAAAGCTGTAAGAATGAATTTGCTGTTAACAGTCATTCCAAGAGCTGGACAAAAATGTCAATTTTCACTGTCTGAACTTCAGATTTACTGTCCCTAACACCCCTCAGCACTATGTTTGTTTGAAGAGATGCATCCACCAGCTTTTCTTAAGTGGAAATTTTTATCTCCAAATGTAAATTAATGTAGCATTTCATACCTATTGCATAGACCACAGGTGTGGGAGATGGAGAGAGCACATCCTGATCAGTGTTAATTTATTCCTTAGAGCACATTTCCTGGCATGTGATTGTGCTGCTGCTCCCCCAACACACATCAGGTATCTTTTGCAGACATTTAATCCTTCTGCTGCTCCTCAGGGGCAAAAATTGTAATTTTCCAACCTGTTACCACTCCCTTCCTGCATCAAGTGCTTCCTGTCTTCCCAGTTCACAACTCTGAGCAGCCATGCAGGGACAACCTCCCAGCCTTAACCTTGAAAACAAGGTTCCTCTATCATGGCTTGCTGTTGAGTGCAGAGGCTCTTTCTTATGTTTAGAAACACTTAGTTGCCATATTAGGTTATTTCTGAAGGGGAAAATTCTAAATGTGGTTTGAAAGGATGAAACTCGGTATATTTAGGTAGATTTGCCAGTAGCATGTCAGAGCCAGTCTCTGAAGTTACAGTAAAAATCCAATGGACCCACTAAGGAAACACTTTCTTTGGTGACACACCCCATGCTTTAGCTATTCAGCTGTGCAGGTTTCTCTGAGGGATATCTAATGGGGGGTTTGAGGTCCACTTGTGCCAGGCAGGCTTACAGGACCATCACATCAGCATCCCCTCAGGTGTCTTTCGGCCAGGCAGACTGCATCCAGCCTCTGGAGCGAGTGGATTTGGGTTTTGCACTTATGTATGGGAAAAAGTCCAAATGCACGCTGTGGAGTGGCTGCTGGAGACAGAGGCAGGGTGGGGTGTTCCTGTGGGTACTGAGTATCATCAGGGCTTGTGGAAAATAGAAACCTGAATTCTGCCTTTGTTCCTGACAGTAGTTAGAGGTGGTACTGGAGAAGTCAATTACTATACTAATTGTGGAGAGCAAGCCACGCAGGTTGGCATCATTGGGAAAAGAGCTGGGACCTTTTCCTTACTCCACAGATGGAGCAGGGGAAGGGAACCATTCACTTCTGCCCAAGAAAAACTTACCACTGTTGAATTGCATTTTCTTGCCCCATCAGCCCTTTGAAGGTAGTTTTCAGGTAAAATGGGTGAATCCCCAAGCACTGTGTCTCCAGCTGAGGGGTCCGAGGGGCAGCGACAGCCGCAGGTCCAACCATGCACTGTCCAAAACTGTTTCTCATTCCTCACTTCATGCCCATGTCATGCCACCAGACCCAAACCTCTTCCCTCCAGCCTGGCTGACACGTGCCCAGGTGGCTGCAGGAGCAGCCCACTCAGGGTGGTGGGTCATGCAGCTGCTTTTAGGGAATAAATAATAATAATTAGGCTACAGCCCTTGGACTCTGTGAGGCAACACAGTCAGAGATCTTTTCACAACTGTGACCAGAACTGGATATAAACTGTAGCTTAAAAAAATAGGAATTCTGTAAACTTGAAATCTCTCAATTTTACCCTTTTCTCCTTTTGCTGGAAAGCCACACAATGAATGTATATGCTTTATCTTTCTATCTGACATAACTGAAAATCAGACTGCCAACTCCTTGTTTTGTATTAGCCTTTTTTTAAAAAAAAAAGTTTGTGAGCAATATATGTAGCATGCTGTGAACGTCTGTTTTGATCTTTATAATTACTCTTTAATCCATCAGTATTAACACCAGTTCTTTTTTGTGTTCCCCTTGGTACTTTGTATGCAGTGTAAGCAGAAGCTGTGATCGGCTTTGCAGTCCTGTGCCATGTTACTGTAACTCCTTGATTTTTTAGGAAGCACCTGACTGTGGGCCACCCTGGGGCAGGTAGCATGCCCATATATGACTGCCACTTTTCAGTCTCTTGTACTATGTATAGTTTTAAATAGAATAAGCTTTTTAACAGAATATTGATGCGGTTTATGAGTCACGCAGGCTGCAAGTGTCCGGTGTGTGAGAGTCTTTGTATTTATAGTTGTTGGGTTTTGGTTTTTTTGTTTTGTTGTTTGTTTTTTTTAAATTCATAAAGTAGCAAACTTGATAAACATAGCCACTTTAAACTGCTCTTGCTAAACAGACCCTGCTGTAGATAAAATACCACTGTAGATACAGGGAGGAGCACCAGCTGACCTCTCTCAACTGTGGGTGAGCTGAGCCCTTTTCTGCAAAAAGCGTGGTCCAAGCTGTATGGCCACCCTGCATGACGCCACTTGGACCAAAACACCAGGAAGGCTGGGGTCTGGCATGTGTTTCAGCCCCCTGTGCCCATAAGCCTGCCACTGGCTGCCCCCCACAGTCTGCTCACAGTGCATGGCAGGGGAATGAGAGCCTTGCTGGCCTGAGAGGGATGGACGCACCGGCCGCTGGACCGCAAACATGGTCACAGCGTTTCTGCAGCCGAAAAGCATCCAAGCCTCTCTCGAGTGCAAAAATTAGCCCTTGATTTCCTGTGTGCAGAGCCTGGCACACGGGGGAAAGAAACAGTGTTGGCTCCCCATTGGCAGCCATGGGTCTGAGGCCCCTTGGCTGGGGCGGCAGGGAGGGCAGGGCAGTGCCATGCGCTGGGAGGGGTGTTTCATTGCATCTCCCACCTCTGACTCTCTGGACAGGGGGTAAATTTTCCCAGCCCAGCAGCTCTCAGCTTCTTGCCTCCTTCTGCCACAGCCACTCGAGTGTTTTGGGATGGAGGGTTAAGGACAAAGCTCTGATTCTGCTGCTCCCTCCCACCACCACAAAGCAAGTGACTATGGGTCTCACAGTCCCTACAGCATCCTGTGGGCAGGTGGCACATCACCTGTCCTGCCTCCCGGGCCACCACCTGCCCTGAGCTCTGGAGATAGGCCACAGGCTCCATGCTTTCACAGGAGGTTTGCCTGCAAGGTGAGGCAGCTGCTAGGAGCTCACGGTGGGTTCCCACAGCAGCTTTTATCTTTTTTTTTTTTTTCTGTTGTTGCTGGTTGGGTTTGGTTTTTTTCTGCAGAGGACAGACTGACCTAGTGGGATGAATTTTTTTTTTGTGTGTGACTTTTGTTAATTTTTAAGTTACCCGACTTGAATTTATCTGAACAGATGCAGAAGGAACTTTTTTTTGTGAGTTAAGAGACAAAAATGCATTTTTAAACAAGGAATCATGTATTAACATTTTAACAGCAATTCATAAATCTGCACTTTTTATGAGGTTTTGAAAAATCTATTTATAGGTACGGAACAATGGGGTTTGTTTAAAACTGTATCGCATTTATACTTGCTGAAATTACTTTCATTGTTATCAGTAGGAATTTCATTGGTTAAATAAAATGGATAAAACCTGTTTCCTGTTTGAGCCATCATTTGCCACATGCTGGGGAACAAGTCTCTGGATCAGAACATCCTGTATTTTGGGACAAAATCCAGTCCTCAAAGCGTCGTTCCCCTCCACGCCCTCCTGTGGATCTTAATCTATGTATTATTTAATAGAGAGATGATTTAATTCCTCTTCCAGGGATCCCTGAGCTAACCCCAGAGCAGCAGTGGGTACGAGCCATAAAACCATGAAGGAAATAAGAAGGAGAGAGGAAATGTGTGCCAAGGGTGCTGGCTCAGGGAGCGGCAAGCTTACCTAGCAGCCCAATTGCCCCCACATCACCCAGTCCTGCCTTGTGCCCCATCAGCCCCCAGTGAGGGATGACTTAGTGCTGAGGGGTCATGAGGGCAGTTTGTCCTGGGGGAGATGCTCATCTCCCCTTCAAAGAGACTGAACTAGTTAACACAAGCTGCAGACCTGGGGTGTTTTGGGTGCACCTTATCCTGCAGCTGCAAGATGCTCAGCGAGCTTGTCTTCACAACGGAAATAATTCCCAAAGAAGTTATTTAAAGTTCTGTCAGAGGTAGTGTGTGCCCCAAGGAGAGCTGTGACCGATGGCCATCACCTGCTGGTATCTCTGGCTGTTTCAGCTTCATCCTGCCCTGAAAAATGAACTGATCACAATACAATAAATACATAAATATTTTATAAATATATACACACACACATATATAAAGTGCATATTTATTTGCTTTCAGTGGGTATTTCAAAACACTGAAAATATCTGTCATCTTACATCCAGGCAGAGCTTCCAGACTCCATACAGACATGGTGGCTGTCACCTCCAGCCACAGCCGATGCAGCTCGGGACTGGGAGGGTGACCATGCACCACTGGGAAAAAGATGACAAACTTTCAGCATTCCTCAAAGCAGCAGGGCAAGATGGTGCCCTCCTCAAGAGAGCCCTGCCCTGATTTGGGTGCCTGCATCTTCATCCAGCGCATGATGAGAGTGCTCAGACAGGGATACCCAGCACAGGCAGAGGACAGGCACAGTCCTCAGCATTCAATCCTCACCTCTTCCGCTGGTTCTCCCCAGAAAATCCAAAGCTGTGTGTGTTGATGATTCCTCAGACCTTTTCCTTGACTATGCACTTAGCTGCCACGGCTCTTCTGCCATCTCCCCACTGCCCCCTGCACTTGCACCGCACACCTTGGAATCAGCCCATGGCAGGAGACACTTCAAGGGTAGTGGCAGGCCAGGGACCGTGTCACAGGAGTGCTCATGGGACCACACCAGGTGGCTGCAGAACACTCTTCCTGAAGCCCATAGCTGACCCTCATGGGATGTCCCTGGGGTCTGGGAAAGGGCCATGGCCGAGATAAGGGGGGGCAGCCCTGCATGGGCAGCACATCCTTGGGAAAACACCTGGCTGACCTGAAGCCCCACCACGTTCTTCCCCCGCCTCACGAAATGCAAGAAGAAACCCTGGTGTCTCCCATCCCCCCGGAGTGATCCGAGAAGCCCGAGCAGCAGCGGGGTGGGCGGGAGGTGTGATGCGCCATCGCAGGTACAGACCGGCTCCCCGCTCTTGGCCCCAGCCAGCCTGCATCACTAGGGTTGGATTTCCCCTTGTGCTGGGGTCTGCTTTGCTTCTTCCCAGCATCGCCTCAGGCTCCTTGTGCTATGGCACTGGGAAGAAATGATGATCAGCCCCACACTCCTGTACAGAGCCCTTAGAGGATCCACTGTCCCAAATGTACATTAGCTACTGCTAGTACAGCCACCAGCACGACTTCATGTCAGTGCTACGCACTAAATTAGCCCAGATTATAGGCAATGCGGGAGCACGCGAACTCCTTGCAAAACTTTAAACTGGATCACAGTGGAGCTATCTGGTAAGGCACCTGGGCAGCGAGGCTCTACAAACCCAAGCTAGATTTATAGAGGTTATAAGTAACATCACTCATCATGCTAATAAGTTCATGCAAATATCATTGATATTTGTAAGCTTTTCCATATATAATAACGGGATTTGTATTTCCTGATAAATTAAAACCTCACATGTGGTTTTTCTCCTTGGACTTTCTTCAGGCCCTTGGAGCAAAACTGCAACACTTCTGACCTGCAGGAAAGTGTTTTTGCAGAAATAAAGTTCTCCTCCTGCCTGGAGCTGGTTTTCAGAGTATCAACACATCCAGCCAATAAAATGTTGCCAAAAACTAGATAGAGAAAATATAAGAAAATTTGTGATTTCAGCCAAAATGGAAGCATTTTAGCAGTCGTGACCTGGGACATTCAGTGTTGACTTTCTGAGGAAGGAGTTCCCCAGCAGTTTGCTGCTGCAGCATGTGATCCCACTGAGGAGGGAGCTTCGGCCTGGGTCACCTTTCCTATGCCCACCTCATGGCCCAGTGTCTCTCATGATGCACTGAAAGCACTAGGAGAAGAGCTGGGCTGGGGAGATACTGCTGCTGGAATACAGGCGCTTAATTTGCCTTGCTAAATTACCGAGCTAGCCTCTCTTGGCTTCTTCTGCAGCCCGTGGAGAGAAGGAGAGACTCCACCAGAGGGTGACATCTGCCCTGAACTATCTCCTGGGAGACTCTGATCTGCTTTGACATGGTTGGGAATGCAGCATTTGGCTCGCAGAAGATTAAACTGCAGCTCACATCTGCAATACTGCACAGTGATACCGAAAAGATCAGCTGAAAACACAGTATTAGATTTGAGCTAACCCCTAGACTTTTTCTTTTCTGGTTTGTTTGGTTTTTTTTTCCTGCTGAAAAACAAAACAAAAAACGCACAATTTAGGAAAAAAAAATAAAAAGGAACAGAAGCATCAGCTGGAGGCATCATTACCAGCTCCAATTAGTAGACCTGAATGCAAGTCCCCCCAACTGTAAGAGGTCTAGAACCTCAGTGTTGTGTCCCTGGGAGTCCCTGCAGTGCCAGCAGGGCACATTGTGGGAATGTACTCTATGATGAACACCTGCATCTGCTCTCAGCTGGGAATGGGAGATGGAGAAAGAATGAGACTTTGAATACGCTCCTGAGAGAAAAAAAGAACAGGTACCAGTTTCCCAGATTAATCCCTCACTACCAAACCTCCCTTAGATTGGGCATGGGGGGGATGGTCT
The DNA here is from genome assembly GCA_013399895.1 of Serilophus lunatus. NCBI lineage: Eukaryota > Metazoa > Chordata > Aves > Passeriformes > Eurylaimidae > Serilophus > Serilophus lunatus. The sequence continues at coordinate 725,566 of VXBA01002618.1, read as the reverse complement.
GAACTATGACAGGACCTGGGGATGAACAAAACTATTTTTCATCCCTGGAACCCGATCACCTGTTCCATTGTCCTTGAAGATACTCGAAAGGAGGTTGATCTTTTCTCCCAGGTAACAAGTGACAGGACAAGATGAAATGGCCTCAAATTGCACCAGGGGAGATTTAGATTAGAGATTAGGAAAAAATTGTTTACTGAAAGGATGGTCAGGCATCACAACAGACTGCCCACGGAAGTGGTGGACTCACCATCCCTGGAAGTGTTCAGGAAACATGTGGATGTGGCACTTGGGGACATGGTTTAGTGGTGCACTAGGCAGTGCTGACTTAATGGTTGGACTCATGAATCTTAGAGATCCCTTCCAACTGTAATGATTCTATGATTCTATCTGAGTTGTCATCCTCCTTAGCTGATGGGATGATGAGCCTCAGAGAACACTTGCACCCCTCTGACACCAGGATCCCCGTTGTTATCGTTCAAACCTCATCTGAGTCACGGGCTCTATGCTCTCACGCAACCTTGAAAAGGCAGCCCCCTTGCTCCACATCAGATACTCATCTCATTTTTGAAGAATGCAATGGTGGTTTCAAGCACAGGCCGTCACCTACAGTGCAAAGACGTAGAGTTGCATCCCGTAGATGCCTGAGGGTGAAAGATGAACTCAGCAACCCCACAAATACATATTTTCCATGAACTCAAAAAATTGTGGAGCAAGTTCTTTGGGGGCTGGAATCATTCCACACAGGTCAGGCCATCTCACGTGGTTGAGGTGCATACAATGGTTAATCCCATCTGTTTCAGTGGGACCGCACACAACTCGCTGCCCCCACCCAAATCTGGATGCAAGTGCTGTGGGTCATTTCCTGAAGCACTTGGGAGGCATCAGACACCGGTATCAGTCCTAATTCCATGGAAGGACTTAGAGACCCAAGAGCTTTCCAAGGAACTGTGGAAAGATCATCCTGCCTGTGTCACCATCTGGGTGAACCATGTCAATGGACATCTCAAAGGTCTTCATGGGTGGAACAAGCCCCACCAGCCACCAACCCCAGCTAAGCTTCACTGGCCCCAGCTTTAGGCACCCAGATGAGGTGCCCAGGTAAAAGTCTGGTGAGGTATTTATACTGAATGCAGGGACTCCAGTGCCTGCAGAGAGGAAAATTTTAAATGACTACATTTTGGTGGCATAAATTCAGAAAGTGATGTCTCCATGAGCCTGTTGTACTATCCCTCTAGAGAAGCTCCACTTATCTCAGCAGCCTGCTGATGTCAGGACCAAGCAGAGACCATTTCTCAGCCCTTATTGTTCACTATTAACACATTGGCTTCTTGGTTTCGTAGAATCATAGAATGGTTTTGGGTGGAAGGGACCTTTAAAGGCCATGTAGTCCAACCTGGGACATCTCCACTTAGATCAGGTTGTTCAGAGACCTGTCCAGCCTCACCTTGAATGTTTCCAAGGCTGAGGTATCTACCACTTCTCTGGGCAACCTGTTCCAGGATTTTATTAAAATTGTAATTTACCTTCCTTGTAAAAGAAATAATTCTTCTTTATATCTTGTCTGAAACATCCCATCTATCTGCTACTCTTCTCCCACCACATTTCCTCCCCTTCCCACTTACATGGTCCTGCCTACCTGCTGCAGCTCCTGGATCTGGTCCATAACTGTCTTCTACCAGTAGGTGCTGGGGGGTCAGAAAAGTCACGCAGTAACATCTGCTCCAGATGTCCATTTCTCACCATGTTAAATTAGCTTAAAACATCAAGTTACACTGCAGAGGATTTTGAAGTCTCTGCTTCAGCTTTGCAGGTAACTTTCCTGGTGTCTCAGTAGAAAACGGCTTCTACCTCCCAGGAATATTGTCATGATTTCAGTATTTTTGGAAAGGAAACAGTTTTTCTACCCTTACAAATGGTAGAAATTACACATATGCTAAGATGGGCCATGGCTGAAGGATACTCCTCTGAGATGGATACAGCCATGTTCATGTGCCAAATCTACTGTTAGGCAGGAGTGGGTGCTGAATGTCCACATCCAAACCTCTAGTCCAGACCCTCGGCTGCTCTTAGATGATTCTTGTCATTGTTCCAGCCTGGACCTGAAAAATCTTTTCCACTGAAAATGGTAAATTGCCACGAAAAGAACTCTGTTTGATAAATCACCCCATTTCAACAGGATATCTCTCCTAGGAGATTTTCCAAACAGCTGTAACTCTAACACCACTGGAAAGTCTATAGGCATTTCTGCTTGGCTGGACACACCAGTCCTGAGGAAATCAATGGCAGATGTAACCTAGCGTGAGATCCATTCCCAAACAGAAGTTAAGTCCAACAGCCCAGGAGACTGTGCAGCAAAGAGAAATCATCCCATGCCAAACCCACAGTATCGCAACCTCACTAACACACACACCCTGGACACACCTCACCCTCTTTGCTCCCAGACAATTCCTTTCTGGCCTAACGAGTTATACTGGAATTTATTTTCCAATACCTTTTCCATTTTCTGGCACTGATTATGCTGGAGAAATAATCTGTGAACAAGCATGGCTCAATTCCCTGCTGAACAGGAGCAGCTCCCTGGCCAGAGGGAGAGATGGAGCTGGTGATGGAGCTCCACGCAGAGGTGAGCAGCTCTGAAACATGCAATGGCAGCAGAGCTGTGACTCTGAGGGGCTGAATTGAGGGTTGTGATCACAGCTGTGCTACCAGGGCTGCTGAGTCCCTCTGCCATTGCTGGTGCCTGGCCTCAGAGTGGATGCAGCAGAGACAGGGGTTGCCTGAGAACCCTGTGTCAAAGCTTTAGGTGACCTGGTTGAGGCAGGGACACCTTCCATTCAATGGCACTGCTTAAAGTTCCGTCCAACATGCCAAAGTGACCTCAACCGTATCCAATGATGGGGCTTGCATAGCTTCTCCAAGCAACCTGTGCCTGTGCCAGTGCCTCACCAGTTCCTGCAGACCTGAGATGGATGCAGACTTGGCTGCGGGGGTTCATCTGCCCAAGGAGAAGTACCTGCAAAATGTAGGTGCCAACAACTGGTTTACTCATCCCAGGATCTCTATACTGTCAGTGAAGAAAAACTGCCACTTTTAGGGAGTGCTTGTTCGCCTTCTAAAGAAGTTGTGATAAAGACAGTTCAGGGACAGGCATCATCACACAAGAGGAGTTTCTCCCTGTGAGCTGTGAAGAACCTGTGATTTCTGTATCAAACTGGCCATCATGTTGCACCCCAGGTGCATCTCACCACATCTCACAAAAATCAAACAATCCCCTCTACTGGCACACGCAGAGCTAAATTTGTTGCCTGTAACCCCTCAGTTGTATTCTGCAGCTTAATGATTTGAGTCTTAAGAGTGCTTTAAGAGAGGAAAGGTGTTTGAAAGCACAAAAGGGCCATTAATATCAGATGTCAAGTCATAACAAAGAACAACTGTGCTGCTAGTGCTTTCCTGATTAGTCAGGGCACCCTGGGGTTGCATTATCTCATTTGCAACTATGACAGAAAGTGATACCAGTCCCTCTTTGGAAAAGTAATTTTATTTTGTTGAAGCCATATGTTTCCAAGGAGAGAGTAAAGCTCAGGAACCATAAATCATGCCTAGATAAGAATACACTTAAACAATGGTTTGTAGCAGGATGCTGCTTGTTCTGTGATAGTTGCTCAGCATTTGAGGCAGATTTCCCATCACCTGCTCAGACACGCAGCACAAAAGAAAAATGCCCCATGGTGGTTACGGTTCTTAGCATTTGAAATCTGAGCATGTTAAGACAATTTTAATAATACTGTTCCCAATCTGCCCAAATCCTACAGAGGTGCAGTGCTTTAGATTTCAAGAACTGTCCACTTGCAGTCAGAAGCCACAGCCGCAGCAGAGACCTGCTGGCCCAACCTGAGCTGTGCAGGGGAGCAACTGTGATGAAGATGAGGCAATCCAGACCTTCTGAAGTGCCTCAGCTTTGCTGCTTCTCAGCACATGAGCTCCCACGCCACTGCAAATGGGGGCTGCACTAGAGATGTTGCTGGGATGCAGGGGTTGCTGGGTTAAGGTGTGGGGAAGCTGCTCTGGGTGCGGAACCCCCAAGATGTGCATTACTGGCCACACAGCTAAGAAGGGCCAGCTTAAGGCCATGCAGAAGGTGCAAGACAGGCAGCTGTGGGGGGCAGCTACCTCCTCCCCAGTGCTTGGGCTGCATTCAAGAGCTACTGCCGTGGCATGTGCCTTCAGAGGCTGCTGGAGATCCTGGGTCCCCCAGGCTGGGGCCCCTGTCACCCCACTCTGGCATATCTTTGGGACCTGAGCTGGCTGTTTTCCTGCCTTGATAGCTGCCATGCAGCCCAAGGGGAGTGCTGGGGTTGAGACAGGGTCTCATGAAGGAGTGGGAAAGCAGGTCTGCATCTGTGTTGGCAGCAGAGGAGGCATGTTTGAGTAGGTAGAGATGCAAAGTTTAGTTTGCAGAGCATCTTCAAGCTGCAGTCAGCCTGCTGGGAGCAGCAACCTGGACCTTTCCCATCACACCCAAAAGACACCACTGACTTTACACAACTATAGCCATATTAGCACACAAAAGTTGCCTTTCCTCTTGAACAAAGCCAGTTATACTTGCAGATGACCTCTCTTTCTCCATAAACCAGTTGTGGTCTATGAAGAGTGAGACGAGGAGTCATCTTTTCTTACCACCCATCCCACCACCTTCCCACTTCATCTTCATTGTTGTCATTCCAAACTTTCCCATTTGCATCACTGGTGAATGGAGTGACATCTCGTCAGGGTGTGCTGATCTAGGATGTCCACACACACCTGTTTGTGTGGAACACAGCCCCTGAGATAAGGAACAACCCTCTGTCCCATCATGAACCAGCCAAATCTCAGCCTTGCTGCAGGCAGCATGACACAGAAAGACAAAGCTGTGGCAAAGCTGCAATGTTAGTAACTGTGTTTTCTTTAACCCAGGACTGGCCACTACCAACACAACACCACTGGGCCCACCATGGGATGGCAGCACCAGCTTGCACACTCCTGGGATTCATTATGGGATGCTATGGCAGACCAGAGGTCCACATCAACCATGTGCTAGGGAGAGGGACAGAGATGGGGGTGAAGGGAAGGATCCATGCATGGAGAAGTTCCAAATGCCTCTCGGAGTCCAGCCAAAGTAAATGCTGCTGAGACGAAGAGCCTCCCTCCTGTAAGCAACTGCACCAAGAGATCCAAAGCCCCAGGGAAGGGCAGCACCTCTGTGCCCTCCTCCAGCAGCAGCAGATGTCCCTGTGTCACTTATGTGGCTGCAAACCCCTGATGGGGCTCTGCTGATGGTCCTGTGCAGAGCCCCAGTGTGTGCCCCAGCTCGTGTCCCAGATGTCAGGGGACATGGCTCGTGCTGGCAGGGAGAAGGGGTGAAGACTGAGCAGAGGATGAGTGATGCAGAAGAGGGCTTGGTCCCACCTCCAACATTAAGGTGTCTGCTTGCGCATGGGCTTATCAGGTGAGTGTTTACACAGCAAAACAAGCACTGCATCCCGAGACTGTCTCCTGCATCTCCTTCCACCTGACAGCCCATATTCCCCTGTGTGCCTCAGAAGCAGTCAGCTCTCAAGGGAGGGAAGGCAGGTGGAATCAGATTTGAAGCCAAAAGTGTGAGTCCTGGACACTGCTGAGCTTTGAAGCAGGCACAAGAGCTTCAGGGCTGAGACATTCAGGGGCTCAGACATTCAGAGAATATCACATCTTGAAGCTTCAGGGCTTAGAACTTCAGTGGTCGCCAAGAGAGGTGGGGGAAGATGGCCTTGGTATGGCTAAGGGAAAATGCTTTCCCACCATGCAAAAAAATGGGCAGTGAGTCTTTCCTTGCAGCAAGATCCACTCAGTTTCAGATGTCTAGGAAGGCCTGAGGACTATGAGATACACCCATTTGCACCCCCTCCACCAAAAGAACCCCAGTGCAATGAGCAATGCAAACAGAGCAGGAGCTTGCCTCCATTTCAACCTGTTCCCTGCTATTTCCCAGCCTCAAGTCCTTGCACTCTTGTCTCTCTCTCATTTCCTCAAGTCACAGAAAACTCTCTGTAACTAACATTCTTTGCAGGGATGGGCTTCTGCAGAGCTCATTGCCACTGCGTAAGTCTCAGTGTTATCATAGCTGTAAAAAAATAACCTCATACCTCATTTAGTGCTCGTTTCCCAGAGGAAGCATCTTGACACCTGCAAATTACAGAAACTTTGTGGCCTGCACCAATAAAACCTGAACATTTTACAACAGACAGTATTTGAGTTACAATGGTGGTGGCCCCCAGCAACATTGCCTCGGCCCTCCCTGTTATTCCCCAGTCCATTATTATTAATGTCATTACAATAAATACCAGAACAAAATTGACAGCGCTTGGCCACGTATCTTAAATCATTGCCCCACCCCTCCTTCACTCTGCATATTTGTAGCCTTGGTTTCCATCTTCATCAGTCATCAGAGGAGCCTTTAGGGACAAACCGTTTCACTATGTGAGCAGCCAGGTAATAAAAGCCATGCAGAACTGTGGCTGTGGCATCGATGACCAGAGAAAAGGTGCCTCCAATCCCAGTGGCCATATCTTTAAGGACAGAGGGAATGGCACAGATGGAGTGGTAAGGGAAAGCAGCAAGGTGAAGGACAAACCCCACTGGGATGCTCAGGATCCTATAGGTGAGGGACACCATATCTTGAACAATTTGCAGGAAGCCCAGGAAGATGTTGATGATGACCCTCCCCACATCATAGGGGATGCTGATGAGCACCATGCTGATGGCTTTTAGGTAGGACACTATCCCATTCCACAGGCTGTAGACTCCATCCAGAACTGTACCACAAACTCGCTTGACAACAAGCCACAGAAAATAAAATACAAATTTCACCAGCTCCACAAAGATGTAGATGAGGAGTTCCAGAAGTTTGATGAAAGGGGTAGCAATGATGCCAGCCACTTTTCTCACCCAGCCACTGTCTTTGGTCTCCTGGTTGTCACTTGTTCCTACTTGCTCTCCAGAGCGGATCTGACTGACAACTTGTAATATTGCTTCTCTTTTCACCTGGTTTTGTTTGGCTTCCCCACAGCTGCCCTTGAACAAGTGAACTCCTGCTAGAAGCTGCTTCTCCAACTCTCCCACTGTAAGGTCCTCCAGGCTGTTTTCATCGTTAATTTTTTTCACTAATCCCAGGGACCATCCCTCTGGAGCATCACAGCAGGCTGCCAGCCAGAGGCTCTCTGGCACTGTCACCTTGCCTTTAACCCGGACACTGGAAGGAATTGCACCTGCAAGGAGATACAGATGATCCTTCTTGGGGCAGTGAGGGATCAGAGCTTGCTCCACTACCTTCCCGATGTCTCTGTGCCAGCTTTTGCTCAGAGCTGGGCTCAGAGGGACGGCGTTCGTAAGCGTGTAAGTGGCCATCTGAAAATCCTCCTCATTAAGCAAGCTGGGATTGAGCAGCCCTCTCTCATATCCAGAGCCCACATAGTCTGAGGTCAGGGCTTGATTTGCACCAAGGTTGGCCACAGTGCCAGCGATATCGGCTTCACGCACCATTTCACGTAAGTCATTTTCTGGATCATCTATCTGAAACAGTAGAAAGAAGAGTTACTGGATGCAATTCACCTTTCTAGAAAGCAGTGTACAAAATGAGCCTTGAAGTATACTTTTCATTATGACTGCTACTACATGCTGTACCTTGGATTATATCCTGCACTCCCTCCTTACTTGCCTTGCAGTTCTTTGGAGAAGTGTGTTCTCCACTTAGTTTCCCCGCCTAGCACATCGGTTTGGGCTGCAAAGGATGCTTGCAGCTCTCCAGTTTGTTCCATAGCACATCCTCCAGAATCTCACCAGCCACTCTGCACCAAGCCTCTAAGTTCTACTTTTTTCTAGAAAATATTTGTAAGACCAATCGATAGCTTAATTCAGGACCATGTTCTCACTTCCTATGATGGGGGTACCTGCAGTTCATTAAGAACCTACTATGGCACATTAATTCAGTTCCTCTAAACTATCAAATCCAAGCCATGGGGAAAAAAACTCAACCCATGGTATTTGAGATGCCTAGAGAAAGCATTTACATCTCATCACTTACTGTGCAAGAAGTAAGAATGAAGTCAAGCACCATTTTGGGTGACCTGAACTTCCCTCCCTTAAACAAGAGACACAGCAGTGAGTTCCTAGGGCTCTCGCAGGGCTGGTCATTAGTAGTCTGATCCTCATGTCTTTAATAGTCTGAACCTTAATGACTGTACAGCTCCTGGAATAACATGGATGAGGTGCCATCACCACAGATCCTCAATGGAATTTGTGCTACTTGCTTGTGTCTGGAGTGCAGTGGAGCCAGAGGTAGCAATTACTGCAGCAGGAATTCCTCCTAGAGACACGCACTGTGGGGAGAGGCCGAGGGAGCCAGTAAAAAGCAGTGGGAGGACAAGCACTCAGGGTATGTTCAGGTCTTTCTCAAGTGGCAGCTCTGTCTGCTCCACAGTCACTCCTATTGACACTACCTGCAGCTGCTCCAGAGGGTTTTGCCAAATTGTCATTTTCTTCCCCAAATTAGAGAGTGGACATGTTGGTAGAAGCCTGAGGGTGGCAGATGATCTCTAGCAGTCACTGCTTCCTGTAGTCTCTGTTTCAGAGGTTGTGGCACTCAGCTCCCAGCACTGTGCTGACCCAATTAAACCTGGTCTGTAAACTGTTTACTGCATTATCTAATATGTACTTTGGAGACATCTACGACAGACAGTTCATAGCTTACCTTGAATCACTGCCCAGTCATTCCCTGCCCCTTGGTCATCCTGCAGTGCATTTGACAGACATCCAACTATGTCCTTGCAACCTTACACAGAGTTTGCATCCTCCTAGTGCCACATCACTTCTCACAGTCCTGCGCCAACCTATGCTGACAGCCAGGGTGAAATGGCCAGTGCCAGTGAGTGTCAGCAGCTGTCCATCACCCTCGCCTGGGAACTAGGCTCTGGCTGGCCTCCTGCATCAGCCAAACCCCTGCAGTCAAGGCACAGGGCTCCCTCTGCACCAAGCTTGGTCAGACTGCCAAGACTGGAAACTGCAGAGGGCTGCATTGTCCCCACCTCTAGCTAAGGAGGTTTCTTGCTCTTCATTTTGAAGCATCTGATGCTTATTGCTTCAGGACTGGAAGTATCAGAGTGAGTCCCATGTCATGACCTTTAGGAGCTTTACACTCTCATGCAGATGTTCATCCCATCTTGCTGCCATGGCAAGTGCTGCCATGCCCAAGGTCATGTAGACCTGAGATGGATCAGCCCTGCCTCCAGGCAGAGATTCTCAGCCTACAAGATGCAGATGGTATAAACTTAATTCTTCTCTCTTCATGAGCTGCTGCATACAAACCTTGAGGTGCCTATCAAGAAAATACATCCCCGGTTACCAGACCAGCTGCAGGCTTTTGCACATACCATTGGGATTGCTTAGATGCAATTAAAAAAAGAACATGATAAAAATGCAGTTACGTATGCAGTTCGTGTATAAGGCATCACCTAGTTATGCTTATAATAATTCACATTATGGTTTGTAATAACTCATGCACATAACTGAGGTTCTCATGCCTCCTCCAGCTCAGCCCCAAAGGCAAGCTGTCTCCAGCACTGCTGACTCCAGTCTGCATTGCAAGCTGCCTTTCCTCATTGCTTCAAAAAGCTTTTGGCTTGTGTAACCCCAAAGCATATCTGCATTCATGGAGTCAGCCATGAAGTCACCTGCCCAAATAACCTGGAACAGCTCAGGGCAAGATCCAAGCAGACAGGTAAACACCCCATTTATGGGATGGGGATTTAAAAATAAATTATGCATCTGAATACCTGTATGGATTTCAGCATATAACAATACTGATGCGTGTCACTAAGTGGGGGGTGCAGTTTCACAAATGAGGCAGAGGGGGACTAAAATGTGGCAACACAGAGATATTAGGGCAGGCAGATTTCACTGACTTTGGTCCTTCAACAAGTCAGGACACTGCTACCTCCCACCTTCCCCTAGTACGTAGGATCCCAAATGAACTTCAGCATCCCACTCCATTTGCTACTGCCTCAGGCATGCTTACACTTCTGACTGTACTGGAAATATTTCATCCATACTTAGTGTGGGATTAATTTCTCAGGGAGGAGGCATGGTGCATCTTATGCAAGGTTTCTGTAGAAGGAAGTGGCTATGGAAGTACCTGTTTCTCTTGACTCTCTACCAAGAGGGATGCAAGAACAGCTCAGAGGTACAGCTGCACAATCCCACCTCAGCCATCTGCCTGGTGGTAGTCAGCAGCAAAATGAAAACACAAGGTGATTCATCCAGACCCTCATATATTAGGGCAGAAAGAGTAACTCCAGCATTTTCCATCTCTTTCTAAGCTACAGAAAGAAACAAACACAGAGATTTTCAGACAACCAAAACAAGATGAGGTGAAAGACACATAAGTGACTTCTGTCAACCCCTAGGAAGTCTCTGACAGAGGAGGTTTTCAGATGTGTGCCTGGAGGAGTCCCATCAGTACCCTACCCATCAGCCTACCCTTCCTGCTCTCTAATTTTTCACTAATTGCTGAATTAATTCTCTGTTTCCAGCTGCCAATCGGCAGTGGGTGGCACTGACATTCCTCACACTTCTCACCCAATAACCGCGTCTGTGCTACATTTGGCATTTGTTTCTCAGGGAGACATTCCTGAGGAAGTAGGCATGCAGGGAGTGAAATGGTGTCCTCACCACTTATATCATTATCCCTCCAAAAAGCAGATGACAACCCTGAGGCCCTCACCAGAGTGCTTAGAGTGTTTTTAGAGTGATTTCCTTCTGTTTGCTATTTTTCTGCATCTCCATGTGCACACACATGCCACTGTGCAGCTGAGACAGCTCACACCCAGCTACCCCTGTCTTGGCAAGGAAATTATCCAGAAAATCAGCAATATAACCTCATTGGGCTATGCTGCAGAGGAGGTGTTGCTACGGGTTCTCTTCAGCAGCCACCTGACCTGCCCTTGATAGAATATAAATAATGGATGTGAAAGCTCTTCCCCACTTTCTCATCCCAGATCCGGTGTGGCAGTGTCTGAGAGGGGTGTACGTACTTATTTATTGAGTTACAAGAATTTTTCACAGTCCTGATTTCTTTCTTTTATGGTTTCTTCTGCAGATTTTTTTTCCTAGTACTTTTCTGTCTCAGATGGAGGTTCCTTCTGTGAACTGCAGAGCTGCTACCTCTGAGACACCTGCATTTCAGCAATGGGTGAAGGGAACCTGTTAGTGTCAGCTAAGAATGTAAACCTGCAGAAATGCTCTGGAGAAGCCAGAGTAACTAAAAGTAGCACCTGGCCAATTATTTTTGAGGCTGCAGTGGGTTTTGGTGGCATGATACACAAGATTTGGGATTCTAGAGTGCTGTCAGGAGCAGAGACCAGGTGAGGGGTGAAGAGAGAGGGAGCAGGGAGAGCAGAGAAGCCAGATGGTGGGAGGTGCAGGAGCCAATGTGGAGGGGCTGCCTACTGCTCCATGGCAGGAACAGCTTTTGAGCCTCCCTGGGCACGTCTGGAGAGTCAGACCACAAGGAGCAGGAGAAAATATAGGGGCTAGGGACGACAAAAGGGGTCGTTGGCCAAAGCAAATGGCAAAGGATCTCATCTTGTCAGCTTTTTTTTCTCTGCCTTCATGGCACTGAACAAAGATCCTTGCTCACCTAGGTCCTCTTTGTGCTTTAAAAACTCATCACCTTTCTTCAACTCAATAATGGCAGAGTCTGCAAAACACTTCCCTCTGTTTTAAAACAGCAAGCAGATATCTCCCACAGCTGCCTGCGGAGCGGAGGGTGAGTAAATCAAAAAGCCCTTAGGAACTCCTGCAACTCAAAACCAAGCCCAGAGAGCAGGGAGACATTCCAAGGTGAAGACAGGGGTGTAGGGTCTCCTGTCTCACTGCCTGTGGCCTTAGTATCTTATCAACCCACATGAGGAAAATAAGCACAGCAGATGTTCTCCTCTTAGAGGGGTGAGCTTTGGTTCTGGCAACATCCAGCACCTGAGGGCCACACTCCCAGCATACAGCTCTGACAGCTCAGCCACCCCTGCCCTGACAAAGCACCCTGGACACTGACAATCTTTCCAGAGCTCAACAGAGTAGCTTGATTGTTGCTACAAAAGTTCCCATAGTCACTGCTGAAAAATCTGAAACACAGAAAAAAAAAAAGAGACATAAAGAATACATGTTCTCTTACGGCATAAGCATTTTTTAAGGATTTCCTTTAAATTTAACAGCCTGGAGGCCTTGCTTAAACGTGCCAAGTGTCATGAGAGACAAAAACCACTGAGGCTCCAGTGAAACTTATTTTATACTGCACACTTCTGACCTGACTGAAGCCTGCATGCTCCAGGACACAGCAACTCATTTCCCTACCACAGTCTGCAACACAGGGACACACCAAAAAGCTGCAGCATCAACCTGGTGAACCGCAAATGGATGTTTTATCTGTGCTCAGCGAAGCTAAAGAACTCCTATCAACACTGCGATCACACTGGAAACAAAACAAACTTCAGCTTGACACTGCGGTGCTTAATCCAGCGGCAGTGCTCCCTGCCCCCGAGAGCAGGCTCGGCAGGACAGACATATCAGCTGGTGTCAAGGAGGACTTTCCTCTCCCCTGGCGTTGCACATACACGCAGCAGCCTCCCGATGTCCATTATAAGCTCCCTGCTACAAGGAACTATTTGTTCGCTCAGTTCCAAGCACAAAAATAAGTTCTGTTCGTATTAAATTCATACTAACATAAGTTCCACAAGCAGAGTTCCTGGCTCCTATGCAAAATCCTACCCCCAGCTTCACCCCAGCAGAAATGTTCACCAGGAACACTTGCTCTACAGCAAAGGAAAGGCTCACTTACTTACCTGTGGTTCAACCAGCCAGTTCTCCTCCTCGCTTTGGGCGGGCTTTGTAAACTTAAATGCTGAATAAAGAGGGATTTTGTCCTTAGTACTGTAGAGGGTTGCAAAGCGTGGCTCTTTGTTGTACTGCTGACAGATTTTCACATGGAACGGCTCCGTAAATCCTTCAGGTGGGACTTGTCCAGGGAAGAACACGTTACACTCAGCAAAACCAGTTTCATCCTCTCGAACAACTCTGCCCTGGGAAAAGCCTGGGAAAACTGACATGCAGAGCAAAAATACGGTTGACGTTTTCATGGTCCACTCCCTGGAGCTGAGGGAAGCCTCGTCTGCCTGCGCTGGGTACAGCAAAAGACCTGTGCTCTGAGTCCATGCAGCAGCGAAGCCAGAAAGCGTCTGGAATTCGGGTGTAGCGTGCGAGGGAAATGAAATACGAAACCACAGCCGATCCCTTCGGGGAGCCAGCGCGTTCTGCAGGCAGCACGTTGTGAAACCGAACGTGCGCCAGGCTGCTCTGACACACGCTGCGGACGCCAAATGCCCGCAGGAGACAATGCCAAGCAACCTGAAATCATCAAGCTTGTTGGGAAGAAGAGGAGGAAAGCCTATGGCAGAGCAGGGCTGGATCTGAGCAGCACCGGCTGTCCAGGCTGGGGTGTGGTGTGCTGCATTGCAGCAGTCCCCGGCAGGAATTTTGGCTGACACAGACAGAAATGTTCCCAGGGCTGTCAAGGAGGATGCTGCAAACTCAGATTCACCACCCCAAAGAAGGTAGGTATTAGCTGCCCTCTCCAGATGCGAGCTGGACAAAGGAGAGGGACTGGAAGAAGAGAGGTGGCAGACATTGGAGTTGTTGGGAACCCACTTTGCCCCTTTTTGGAATGACTGTCATCACTGTTGCTGCCAGCCACATCCTGCTTAGATGTCTGGGAAAGGCATTCACCCCCTATCTCTCCGGGCGCTCTGTGGGGCATTCAGAACTCTCTAGTATCACCTCACCTTGGCAGACCCTCCCTCAAAAGAGATTAGTAAGAGGGAGAAGGATGAAGACCCTCAGATCACATATCCCCCAATCACCATCCATCTCTGAACATTTTGACCAAACCTATAGAACTGGCAAAAAGGGAATGAAACTGTTCCTCTGAGTTTGTGTCCAACAGAGCAACCATCTGCCCAGTGAACAGCTGCCTATGATACCTTTGCTACTGCTGGGTAAAAGGCTATACTCTTCAGTGACTGGGAAAATTGTTTTCAGAGTAGTGGGGATGGAAAGGACATTACAGAGCAGTTCCTCAGAGTCAAGAAAATGGTATTTTCCCATCCATGAAGTGAAATGCGATCAGCTGTATTGCCAACAACTTAAAAAATCCTGGGTGCCAATAGGGCACAAGTTCCTTTTAAAATGTGCTTTCCAAGCAAAAAAAATCCAGATATTTTGCAGACAAGGTAGTAGTAGTCCATATTACAAATGATGAAATGGGGCAGCGAGGGGTTGAAGTGCCTGCCCAAGGTCAGAGAAGGAGCCTGTAAAAGGCTAAAAATAGACTGCACTCTAAGACTATAATTCCTCCACTCGGGGATGACTTCTGGAAGTATCAAGACAAGGAAATACGTCAGCATATCTTGGTGTGTTAATATCAGCTGAGGGAGACAGAAGCAGGCTGGACAGGATAGGGAACAACAGGAAATGTAGTTAGTGGTCTTGGCTTCGGTCCAGGCAGATGACTGGTCACCCAGCCCTGACAGAAAGAGTTAGTCATGTTCAGGAAAGGAGATGGAAAGGAAAGCACAGACACAAAATTTCATTTTCCTGGATGTAAAAGCACTCCTGGGAAATCAAGAACTGAAGCTAAACCTTAGCTATCAGACATTTCTCTGATACCAGACTTTACCTGGGCAGCAGAAGAAAATATTTTCACAATTGGTCAGAGGTTTTGACAACTCAGTGCTGCAGTAGCTTATCTCCCGTCAGGTGATTTTATAGGTATAACAGGGAGTGATGCCTATGGGCAGTGATAGGGAATGATGCCTATAGGAACTGATGCCAAAAGGAGTATTAAAACCAGATACAAAGCAGCCCTAAGGCTGTTAATCTGAGCAGAAGGGCTCGGGCAAAAAACAGTTGGCAGTTGGCAGTGGGCAGTAGCAGCTGGTGGTGGCAGCGTGAGCTGCAGTGAGGCCTCACAAGAGCTGGGGCTACCTCCTCCAAACCCGTTGAGGGGTGAAAGTGCAACAAGCTAAGCAGTGCCAGCAGTGCAGGCAAGCGTCTGATTTTTGACACGATGGAGCTTTGGGTGCCAAGAGAAGATGCAAACAGGCAAGTGATGTAGTCAAAGGGACATGTAAGAAAAGCAATCATAGAAGCATAGAATACTCTGAGTTGGAAGGGACCCACAATGATCATCGAGTCCAACGCCTGATCCAGCACAGCACTATCCCCAAGAGTCGCACCATGAGTCTGAGAGCATTGTTCAAACACTTCTTGAGCTCTGTCAGGCCTGGTGCTGTGGCCACTTCCCTGGCGAGCCTGTTCCAGTGCCCAACAACCCTCTGGGTGAAGAACCTTTTTCTAATATCCGGTCTAAACTTCTCCTGGCACAACTTCAGGCCATTCCCTCAGATTCTGTCACTGGTTACCACAGAGAAGAGAATAGTGCCTGCACCTCTGCTTCCCCTCATGAGGAAGCTGATCTCTCAGTGGTAGGCAGGAGCGTGTAGGAGATAGGATTTTGGACAGAGTGTTTCCAAGGCATAACAGAGATAAAGTGTGTTGGGGAAAATAAAGACTGAAAGACTTGAGAGAGGGAAGGTCAAGAAAAGAAGTAGAGGTCCACAAAATGTTGTTCACCAGGGAGAAAAAGAGGCTATTGGGCAAAAAAAAAGAATTGAGAAGGATGTGCATCCCTGAAAAACTAGGGTACTAAGGAAAGGTTAAGGAGGAAAACAAATGGAAATAGGTGTGAGGAAACACAGGAGGTGGATTGTGATAAGTCAAGTGAGTAGATCAGAAAATTCTGAGGAAAGTCTCCTGTGTTAAGAAAATAAGGATAAAACATTAGGAGGAAGATGGGAAAAGGAAACTAAAAGAAAGTTTTCATCCATTTTCATTGACCTGACATGGATGACCAATATTCCTCTTCCCCAAGGGTCTCAAGCACCAAGACCAACCAATGTCTCAATGAAAAGAATACCTCCCTGAGAAACAAACCTGAAAAGCATGACAGCATCCAAACCCTTTAGCCACTAAGAAGCTGCCAGGCTTGTTTGCCTGCTTTCCCACACTGTTCCTCCAGGCCCTGTCTCTGTTCACACGGCTGACGCTGGATTTGCTACAAATAGAAAAATCTATCTCCTCACATGCCTGACCCCTCTACTCTAGTCTTTCAAAACATTCTTGACACTAAATATTTTTCCAGGCTGGATCTCCTGTTTCCTACCATGACGTCTGGGAGAGACTCTAGGGTTGTGTGTGACTGTCCCTTTCTTCTGAGAAGGAAAGGAAGAAGAAAGTGTCTCCAAGGGCAAGCAGTCTCACTAGAGAGACACCATTTTATTCAGTAGACATACCAAGATTGGGCTTGGAGCACAGCAGTGCCAGCACACATGCCCTGGCATGTCAGAGAGCACATCTGCCTTCTCACTGTCTCATGGGGAAACAGTTTCTTTTTAAAATTAGTTTCAAAACTTGATCTGGGAAAGGAGCCCAGCACTGAGTTAGAGAGAAAAGAAAGAGTGAAACAGTTTTCCTATTATAACTAAGAAGTTCAAGAGTAAAGGAGGGGGTGGGCAGAAGGACAATAAACTCTTCAAGGAAGAGCTTAGAAACACTTTGTTGGGATTTTGATTCCCACTTTAAACCAGGTCTTGATGCCAATCTCCGCTGCTTTTTGCCTTCACATCTTCCCCCGGTGTCCCTGGTGCTAGTGAGGAATAGCCCTCTGCTCTGTTGCTCACTTCTGCCAACATACTCACAAGCAAGTGTGGGCCAGTGAGAGGCCAGTAACTGCCTCAGGCTGTCAAGGATGCTGATCTGTGTCCTCTGCTTCCTCAATTGCCTTTTCTCTTGTCCAGACTCACAGTTTCAACCCACAGCAGCCAGTGGATGCCTCAAAGTGGTGTCACAGCCAAAATCAGAAGAGAAAAAGATGGGGAGGTTTAAAACATAAAATGATGGAGGATGTTGTCCATGGTCACAGGCAGAGAAAGAGGGTGAGAAGTGGGATTGGTGAAGCACCAGAACATACTGCTCTTTGGATGATGACACCATTAGAGAAATATTCTGGTTTTGTACAAAACCTTGCACACTGGGAGTCTGATAGGGACCTTGTAAACCAACCATGAAGTACAAATGCATTGCATACTGAGTAACATTAATGAAATCCAAAGGCTACATCCCTTAGTACTTTCTCACAGTCTTCAGACTCAAGAGATCTCTATTGATCTTTGGGCCGCTTGAAACAAGCACAGTGACCATCCCATGCTAGACAGCAGAAGTACGATAGACTTAGATTAGCCATATAAGGCACTGCTTTTAATAGAGCAAATGATTCACTGTTACCCACTTACATGCTTTTCTTCTAGATATTAATATTGGGGGGTTATTATTTATTTTAATTTTTCAAAAGTGCAGTGCTATTCAGTCAATGTTGAGAGCTTGCCATGCTACATGGTGCCTGAAAACAAGGTGTGAGACAGTTCCTGGCAGTCTGCATTGACAGAAGACTCATGGGCGGGAACAAAATTAGAGGTACAGACTTGTTAGGCTTGCATCATCTCAAAAGGGGGAAGGAGAAAGCTGTAATGCTTGAGAAAGCTTAACCTGCCAGAAGCTCTAATCAGGAGGCAAGATAGTAGCCACACCCAGGACTGCCTGTCTCCAGTAACACCACCGTGTTTTGGAACCAAGCAGTACTAGGAGAAGTGAGATATTCTCCATTAAATGTTTAACCTGATAAATGGAGGTGAGGTTCCAGCTGCTCCCCAGTTCCAACACCCTCTGTGCCACCCAGATTGGCAGTGGAGATGCCCATATGGAGCCCACTCATCCCAAGAGCCAAAGCAGAGAGGCAGATACCGCAAGGGTGTGACTTGCATTATCCTACATGTCCAGGGGAGGATAAGATGGTGTCTTCCAGATATGCCTCTGTCTCTGCACTGGCTTTAAAGTGAGCCCAGGATGTCCACAGCTGGTCACAGAAACTTGAAGCAGGACCCAATGTACTGCCACCATGGGGATATAGCCCATGGAAAAATAAAGTGTGTTGGCTTTGTGGGAGTGGGTGAGCAGCTCCTTCTCCACTCTCATTTCAGGTCTTGGCCTTGCTACTGGAATACAATTGCAATTGCTGCTAGGTGTAAACATAATAGCATATTTTCCACATATGTTGTATCTTGGCCAGTACTGCCTGGGGCAAGGTTCTGATATGAAAAACACAATCACCATCACAATCACAGTCTCAGGATCCTGCCACTGCTGTGAGTACAGGGCTTAGATTCTGCCCTTAGAGCTCACAGAACAGCACTGGTGCAAGACAGCCAGGACAAGGTATTTCTTCTACGATAAAAAGCTAGCAGTGGTTTTAGTCACACCAACAGCAGGGTCAAAGGAAGTACTGGCCTCAAATTAGAGCTCTAAACAAACAGATGGCTTTGGGACTGCAGGTTAAATTACAAGTGCAAAACCAAAGCCTCTGAAGAGCAGACCTGGGAGCCTCCTGATTTGGGGAACATCTCAGAAGAGCTGAGCTTTGCAGTGTCTGCTTGGATGTACTGTGTAACTGCCGACTTGCCTTTCTTGGGAGATGGTATAAACTTGACTGCGTCTGTGTAACGCTGTCATACACCAGGCTGAGGAGCAGCCAGTCAAACACATGGTTCATCAGGTGATACTCAGGGTGCACTTCTCTTCAGTGCTGTAGAGCCTCACATCAACATCTTCCATGCAGTAAAACTCAGGATAGGTGTTACAGGTCCCCAGAGGATGCAACAACACAGTACTCATAGAAGCCAGCACATTGCACAGGGACCCTCGTTACCTACACAGTCACTAATGACACAGTATATGGCTTCAGCACTGTTTTGTAAAGAAAATTGAAAGCCTGACTATCTTCAAGGTCTGTATCCATGAATCCTATCTCAGCTGCAGGCGCTTAAGGAAAGATAGCTCTCTCTTGAGCTCAGTACCAGCATCTAGGAGATCGAGGTTTTAGTCTTACGTCCATCAGGAGGCAGATGTTTGAACTCAACTGTCTCACTCACGCAAGAACCAGTGACAGGATTCACTGTCCTGCTGCCCTGGGCTGCTGCTATTGAACTTGGCACAATTAGTCACCTACTCACAAAGTCAGAAGGTGAATCACCTTCTGTCCTTTAGTTCTGTAGTGAAAGAACAAGAGTCTCACAGTCCAGCCTGGACTGCTCTGGTTACAGTCCCTCTGAGCAGCAGCCCCTGTGTCACGACACGGTGCTCTCAATCTCCTCTGCGTAGCACCTAAATGAACCAGAACTCCCTTGAGAGCACCTCAGCCTTCTAACCTCCCTCCAGCACAAGCCAGTGCATAACCATTCCCCGTGTTTCTAGGTGAGCATTCTTACATCTGATGGAAGTGCTTTGAAGCCTGCCAAGCACAGACTGCAGAGCTCATAGCTGGTAAAGACTGCAGGAATTGGAGTTGCTGGAGTAGGCAGGCTCCAGCACAATGAAAACTTGAAGAGGAGAGAGAGATGTAAATAGTGCAGAAAGCACATTCATCACACGCCAAACATTCCTGTGCAAGCCCTACCCCCACAGGCACCAGCTCGGTTGGTCTTCCCTCCACAGCTGCTCATTGAACTGCTGTGCTGTGGTGGGTGGGTGGGATGCAGCACCTTGCACAGGACCAGGACTCCCATCTCTATTCTTGCTTAAAATTTTACCTACAAGGGTAGCAAAATAAAGTTAGTAGGGGCACAGTAAGGTAGTGCTGGATAGGAGCAGTGAGTTCAAGCTGCTCCATGTGCATGTTTTTGCAGGGATAGACATGAGATGTGGCTCTTTGCACCAGGCTCATGGCAAGCGACTGGCCAAGGAAAACAGAGGGAGGAGAATGCAAAGTTTGGTTTCAGTTACTAATCCTCAGCAGCAGTGATACAGAAGCAGGCAGGGTCTTGACAAGAGGAGGCATGTCTGCAGAGGCGTTTGCAGCACACACACCTCCTGCTTCTGCAGGTAGGACTTTGCTTACACCCACTCTGAAGCTCCATGTTCATCTGAAGGAACTGACCACTATAAATGCTGAACCAACCAATTCTGCTGATTAGGTTTTGATAATCCTAACCAGCACTAACCACTTAAACTTCAGCTGAACACTTCCTGCCCCTCTGCACAAATCCCAAAACAGAGATAAAATCCTGGAAGGGAACAAATTTTGAAAGACTCATCTCATCCATGAAGGGCTTCAGTCAGGGTTACTGATCTCATAGGAGAAGCCTGCCTTATCCTTACTCTGAGTCCCACAGAAGGACTCAGATTACAAGTCTACCTCAAATAGAGGTAACGGTTCTGATGGTAAAATTATGCATTGAAGTTCTCTGGGCTTTGTAATTTAAGAATTTAAATTTCATAGCCTGGTCTTACATGGGACATTGCAGCGATAGGTCAGAAAGCAAAAGCCTTTGATCCGTTATTTGTGGTTTTATAAAGGGAGAAATGCACAAGACTTGGGGAGAAGGGATCACTTTGTCAAGGTCCAATTTCCTGAGTGCCAGCCCTCTGCACAGGCACAGTTCCACACAAGCAAAAGGCTCCCTTGAGGCCTCAGCAGCTAAAATACTGGGAATTTGCAATTAAGAGCTAAAAGAAAAACAACCTGGTCGATCCCACTCGTGGGTCAGAAGTTCATTGTTTTCCAAGCTGTTGTTCTTTGTTTCCATCTGAATCAGAGTAAACTCGCTTCTGCCCACGTCTGGAAGAAACAATGCAAGTGGATAAAACTCTTCCAAAGCCAGAGTTGCTTCTCTACTGGGCAAACCCTTTGCACAGTGTACTATTTCAGTAACTAAGGGATAACTAAAGGTTATCACAGTGGTTAAGAGAACTCTCTGCTGGCTGATACCAGCTAGAATCTCCTTGGGTAGGAAAGCATGTTATATTCAGGTGGCATCTTTAGAGGTAGTGGAAATTGATCCTGTGGCTGACCTTCTTTTCAATGAGTTTGAGGATGCACTACTGAGATGTTCCTGGAAAGGAATCTGAATTGTGTTTGAACTTAGTCAGTATGACATACAGCTCTTCTTATAAACTCTTCTTTGTATTCCTGGTTTGGAGATTTGAGATAAACTAGGAGATTCTGTGCTTTCACACTGGTTGCTCTATTCATTCAGCCCTGTTTATGAAAAGCACCTAGCTGCATCTTGAAGCTTTCGCTAAGTGAAATTTTAAATCCAGAAGGATCACATCTAACTTAATTTTACCTTTGGATTGAACAAATATTGATAAAAAACTGAATCAGAAAAAAACTTAGAGAGCAATATGGACACCAGCTCCTGATATTATTGCTAAAATTTATAGCTGCAGCTGGCTCTTATAGAGACGATGCATCTCCACTCCACCCTGCCTGACAAACTCACTTGTGGAATATGTCATTGGGTTCTTTGTTCCACATCTACACAGAGAAGACAGAGGGAAAGCAAGCAGGTCCAAAGCCAGAGCCACTGTGGTAGGTGGGCAGCCAGTCCCTAAAGCTGGTTTTCTGGATTCTGGGCACCGTCCTACTGAGGCTCCTCCCAGACAGACTGAGTCACTGTCAGCCAGCATGAAGGAAAAGATAAAATTAGCTTGGCTATTAGAAATGTTTGGCTAATAAATAAAACAGTGGGACAGTTTTGCTTAACAGTAGATGCAACCATAGACAGAGGTATGTTCTGGCTGCTCGCCTGGATGTAAATACTGCATGTCTAAAATTATTTGCTTTGTCCAAGTTCAAAAAAAAAAAATCAATTCAGGAGAAACAAGAGAGCTTCCATGGAGCTGAGCGTGCATCCAAAACAGTGAGTCCAGGAAGCAATATGTGTGTGTTTCTTGGGGCACCACTCCTTCCTCCAGCACCCTTCCTCCTCAAGTCCCTGAATGCCTTTTGGTTGACATCACGTCTTGCGCTGAAAAAGTACTGGGATCTCAGCGGAGAGCTGTGCAAGTGGGGAAGCAGACAGAGAAAGGAGCAACAAACAGAAGACATATTCAAAACCAGTATGTTGGACCTGCAGCACTGGTCCAGCTCGTTTAATGGCTGGCAAGGGAACCACAGTCTGCAGTGTCTGATGAATGTCATCATCACTGCCTTGGGCAGAATTCAGATTAGGTCTTCATCCTGTGTCTTTTCTTGCAGGGAATTTGTGCTGACCCCTGGGATTTTCCCTCTGTGGTGAATAGGTCATGATGTCTCTTTTTTCTGCAAAGCAGGAGTTCATAGATGCTAAATGCACCCAGAACTGGAGCACTGAAGGCACAAACAGAAACAGCAGCCCAGGGGATGAGATGAAGCACAGAAGCAGAAAGTTGGAGAGACGGTGCAGTGGGAGGTGCCAGGGAAGAGGTTACGGGCTGGGATGACTTCACGAGCAAAGAGAAGCAGCAGTAAAAGGTTCTAACCGTCCCATGGCAGCAGGGAAGGTGTGGCAGAGAGCTAAAGAGCACAAGAGGGCCTCATCGGAAAACAGCCCCTGCTGACTCACCAGCCGAGTCACAGCCTTGCCCAGCCTCTGCTCTTTTTCCAATCAAGGAAACAACAACTTCCCACAGGCTGCTTTTAAGGCTGCCGTTTGGATGCTGAGCATTCCCTCACCAAGTTTCCACTCTTGAACAATCCCCTGTGCCCTTCCATGTCTGTTCCCCAGCAGGAGGCACAATCCTTCAAAGCACACAATGTCCTGATGGAGGAAATGGTGCTGTGGCCTCTCCAAAGCAGAAATGGGATTTACTGTTGATTGCCATCTGTGCCTCAGATGGCAAAAGACAGGCTCTCACAGGAAGGGAGGCAAAGGGAAAATCCAAGCTGGGAGATTTCCAGTCTAGCACTGAGCCTCTGCCCTGCTGGGGAAAATGCTCACCTTCGCAGTACCACACTGCTTTGAAAGAGGAGATTGCACACCCTGCTGCTGTACTTTTAGGGTGGGCAGAAGACAGCCTACAGGGAGAGACTCAAAAGCCCAGGAATAATAATTACCTCAACTAAATTCCTATCTGGATTCAGAAAAAAATCAGTGAAAAACAACAAGTAAGAGTGATGTTACAGATGGAAGAAGGGTGGATCAGATAGCAAAGAGTATACATGACAAGGTTTCAAGAACAACAAAAAAAGACACAGGAAACAGGGAAAAATCTCTAGACTGGCAAAGCTAAAAGAGAGTTCTTAAAGTCCATTAAGAATGTGAGCAATCTTCATTATGCTACAGGCCAAGAAGTAGATGAGAAAAACAATCACAGGGTTCCAAAGAGGCACAAGGTTTGTATAAATGTTTTTGTTCTCTTTCGGGACGCAATGTCTTTTGGGGTCTTGCCATAATCTCAGAGAATGGCCAGCACTTAGGTGAGACCCATACCCTAGAACACTGGGATAACCAAAGAATGCTGAGCTCCTGGTGTGACACACAAGCCAACGTAAAATTGCACAGGCATCATAAAGAATTTGGGACAGTAACTACGCTGCCATGCCAGTGATACCAGCAAGGGATTTATTTTCAAGACAGATGCCTTTACAACAGCCAAATGTGTTTATTTGTCTCAGCTCAAAGACTACATGGAATTTTCTCATGCAGAATCAACAACCCTGGAAAGGATTCAAGAGTCACCATGGATGTGGACCTGGACTCAAGCACCCAAGGTAGTGGTGTGGGTAAAAAGGCCAGTGTGGTCCTCAGGCAAACAACCATGTAGACAGTTGGGGGGAGGAAAGTGGTTGTATCTCTCCAGTCCAAATTGATGGAGCTGATGCTGAAACTGTTCTTACATTTGTGTTGTTTATACATTGGATAGGGAGCAAGAAAAAGCCCTCAAATAATTGGTGGGAGGAAGGAAACAATCCTAAGAGTAGAAGAGCCCAGGCTGCTTATCCAAAGGCAGGAGCAAGACTAGATTGCAAAGTAATCTAGTTTTACCTAGTGAGAAAACAGGCTTTTAAAATTACCACAGAAAGGCACAACAGGCACCAGCGGTTGGGAACAAAGCCAATTGGAATTAAAAATGAGGTGCAGCTTTAAACTGTGAGGATAATTAATCACTGGAGGAAATGATCAAGGGAAGTAGTGACTTCTCCTGCTTTTCATGTTTTCCATGCAGTTCACAATGCCTTTCTAATGGTTGCTAGAGCCAAATTGCTCGGCAAAGATTTGAGGAGCCGTGGGAAGGGGGAAGACCTGGGGTTTTGTTATTGTCTGGTTGTTTACACTGTCTGGTGACATTTTAATGCATAATCCAGGAATATGGGAAATCACATTTGCCACCTTTACCACTGAACTCGAGTGGTGCTCCCTTTCTTGATGGATCTTTAATCCCTTCCCTTAGGCTTGGCTAGCCAACTTCAAAAGCACAGGGAGAACGTCCCTAAATGTCCAATCAGCCCAGAGCTGCTGCCTGGAGGGCCAATAACTCTCCACAAGAAAGGTCAGCCCCACTTGGGGAAGAGCTACGGGATGTGCCCCAGAGGGACTGAGGGGCTGATGGCGACATCGATGAGCCTGGAAATGCTCTGAGATTAATTACCGGATGAAGGATCTGGAGCACCTAAGCTGGGCAATAGGTCTTTTAGGCCCCGGATATTACAACTGAACACTAGGCACTACCTTCAGGATATGTTACTGAGAAAAAATACAACAAAAATGCACCAAGACAGTCAGATTGACATAACAGCTCCTCCACAGATTTATAATCTAGGAATTACACCCACCATCATAGGACGATGCACTGATTTGAGGCTGCTGTGACCAACGGCCCAACAATACCAAATTCCCAAAGCCAGACTTCTCTGCAAGGTTTCATCTTGTGTCTAAACTGCCTGTAGTGGAAGAAATCCTAAACCTGTTTCACAGGATGCGGATTGAGGTTTGCAGATAAAAAAAAACGGGACGGTGGATACTCGGTTACTGACAGGTGCAGCTCTTAGGAAATGTCAGAGTTGTTATTGTTACTATTTACCCAACTTCAGAGTGGAGCTAAAAACATTTATGACAAATTGCTCAAAATAATTGTTTTCTTTCTGTACAAAAGGCCCACTTCTTCCAAGTGCTTTCTTTCTCTGATGGCGTGCTGACCCAGAGGGCGCAATTTCCATCGTTGCTGCAGCTCCCTGCATGTCAAAGTCTGCGGGACCTCTTGTGGACTGCCTTCTGAATTGCATGTCAGGTGCAGAGCGCTCGGGAAAATGTTTCTGTGTTGATCCGTAGGTACGTCAAAGAGCCTTTTACTCCACGTGCCTTCGCGTGAGTTCGCATTAGTGCGATAACGCAGTGCGCCTACGGGGAACGACAAACACGAGCAAGGGATCGCATTTTAAGAGGGGAGATTTAATCCCCGAGTGATGCTCACTTATGTTTTGGCTTTACAGACACAGAAAAGAATACAAAATCACAGAACGGTTTGGGTTGGACGATCCTTAAAGATCGCCTAGTTCCACGCTCCTGCCACGGGCAGGGACACCTCGCACGGGATCAGGCTGCTCCAAGTCCCATCCAACCTGGCTTTGGACGCTGCCAGGAATGGGGCATCCACAGCTTCTCTGGGCAACCTGTGCCAGTGCCTCACCACCTTACCGGCAAAGAATGCCTTCCTTATATCCACCCTGAACCTGCTGTATAAACACACACACCACGTAAAGGAGCTCCTTGAAGAGGGGCACGGACACGGGCATGACTTCCCGACTGACAGTCAGCCTCAGGCCGGTGTCGCTAACGCACACCCGCGGGCAAGGAGAATGCCTTTCCCTCTGCCTGCCATTGTTCCCATCCTCCCTCACAACCCGCCCCCGCAGCTGCCCTCACGCCGCCATCGCTCCCGCGGCAGCGCCCCNGTGGTGCGGCGCGGTGCATTGTGGGCGGCTGGCGGACCCATGGCGGCGGTGTGAGGGCCCGGCGCGGGCGGCGGTGAGAGCGGACCCGGGGGGACCGGGGCGGGAGGAAAGGCGGCCCGGGGCAGGCGGTGCTGAGGGGGAGCCCCCCCGCGAGGGCACGGGCTGCGGCAAACGCCGCGATTCGCTGCCCGCGGCGGGGCCGAGGCGGTTGGACTCCAGGCCGGCCTCGGGCGCTCTGTCTTGGCCGGTCCCTCCCGGTAGCGCCGAAGGGGCTCCGGGGCCGCGTGTGTGACAGCGGAGGGGTCGGTGGGACGGTGCCCGAGGGGCTTCGGGATGAGTTTGGGTCCTTTAGGCCACGCTGAGCAGGGACTGACTCCATCCTGTGAGGAGCGGCTGAGGGAGCTGGGGCTGTTCAGCCTGGAGAAGAGGAGGCTCAGGGGTGACCTTATCGCTGTCTGTAACTACCTGAAAGGAGGTTGGAGTCAGGCAGGGGTCGGTCTCTTCTCTCAGGTAACAAGTGACAGGATGAGAGGACACAGTCTTAGGCTGTGCCAGGGGAAGTTCAGGTTGGACACGGGGATTGGCCATTGGAATGGGCTGCCCAGGGAGGTGGTGAAGCCACCGTCCCTGGAGGTATTTAAGAAGGGACTGGATGTGGCACTGAGTGCCGTGGTCTAGATGACAAGGTGGTGTGTGGTCAAGGGTTGAACTCTGTGGTCTCAGAGGTGTTTTCTGTCTCACTTCTTTTTAAAGGTGTTTTCTTAGTAGCAGTTCAGGGGCAGTAGTTATGTTCTGCCTGACGGGATTGTGCTTTGAGACACAAATGGTATTGTAAGTTTGGCACTGGAGTCATGTGCTTTGTGCTCTCATTAAAAGTGACAAAACCACAAATAATGTTTAGCAGAGCATAAATATTTGTGTGCCACAAAGGCATGCAAAGCAACATCAGGGTATTTTTCTTTGCTTTTTAATATTTTTTACTGGGTTCTTTTGTCACCCTTCAACACCCAGCCTTCTGGTTGAAGGCACCAGTCTACCATGTATCTCTGCAGGTCTCTCTCCTGTGCCCTAAATGTGTTTAGGCTATGGTTAATGGATGTACCTGTCTTGGTGAAGCAGGAATGGGAATTGTTTCAGACAGTAAATCTAAGATCACAGAATTACAGAATATTCTGAGTTGGAATAGACCTACAAGGATCATTGAGTCCAACTCCTGGTCCTGCACAGGACCAACCCCAAGAGTCACATCATGTACCTGGGAGCATTATCCAAACACTTACTGAGCTCTCTCAGGTTTGGTGCTGTGCCCTCGGCCCTGAGGAGCCTGTTTCAGTGCCCAGCCACCCTCTGGGGGAAGAATCTTTTCTGCATATCCAACCTCAACCTCTCCTGACACAGCTTCCTGCTGTTCCCTGAGGTGCTGATGGTGCAGGTTGGTTTTGCAGGGTTTGTGGCACTGGTGAACCACTCCAGCCTGGGCTGGCACAGGCAGTCATTTCTGACTGCAGTTTTTTGGAGGAGAAGGAGTTGAGTTGCAGGACTGAACCGCTTGCTTTAAGGATTGGAGGCGAGCTCCTGGCTGCTTTTATTTATTTCACAAAGGGAGCAGCTTCATAGCCTCGTTAGAATCCATGGACTATCTTCCAAGCACGTTGGAAAATACTCTTATTTTGAAGATCTGAATAAATTCTGTTCGATAAAAAGCTCCTTAAATTTCGAGGCTCGTGAGCTGGGTGATGGCTGGTGTTCTGTGGTGGGACTTGTCACTGCTGCTGCAGTTCCAGGAGCAAAGCAGCTTCTGATGAGTGTCCTTCACTGCCTGTTCTGGTGGTGACTGGTGTTATCCCTTGGTTCTGTAGGAGTGAAAATGACGACAGCAGCAAGGCCAACGTTCGAACCTGCAAGGGGAGGAAGAGGAAAAGGTGAAGGAGACCTAAGCCAGCTCTCCAAACAATATTCCAGCAGAGATCTTCCTTCTCATACTAAAATCAAATACAGGTCAGTACTGGGGGTTTGGGTCCTACGGCAAAACTGGCTGGGAAAGATCTTTTTGTTATGGGGGATACTCTGGAATTTTCACAGGAGATGTCGGTGTGCTTGACACTGAGCTTGTGCAGCAGTGCTGAGCAAGGGGACTGAAAGTCTCAAAAGCAGACCTGAGAGGTCAAATGCAGTGCAGGTGATTGGAGAGGTTTAGTTTCAGTGGTATTTGGGGCTACTTGAAGACACGAATCATCATCAGAAGAATACGAATGTTGGAGACTGAGAATTCCAGGCAGTGGAGGGGAAAGGAAGTTGTCATTGGGACTGAGCCATGGAGAGTGCTGTCACTTGTAGAGCAAGATAGGAAGAGAGAAGCAGAGTTGAGCCTGTCTTAAAAGCAGGAAAACCTCATCATGTTTTTGGAAAAGGACCACTTGTTGAAGGCATTAAGAGGAGTCAGGCAAATCAGGGAGTACCATGTATTGGAAGAGCTGATGTTAAACACTGCAGGTGGTTCATGCAGGTCCTGGCAGAGGAAATTGCTTTAACCACTGGGAAAGATAATGTTAGGAATATTTTCTTCTGTTTGAAATGCATAATAAATCTTCGTTATCTTTCTGAAATAAAATCTGGAGTCAATGTGTGAGTTTAATGTTCATTTTATCTCACCGGTGTTACTCTTTTCAGTGAAATTACTGTCAAGGGTTTGCTTGTGCACTTTTTAGTGGAGATGTTTACCCTTTCACCTCTTCTCTCCTGCCCCTTTGGTTTTTAAGAATACATATTCATAAGGGAGTTGGGAGTGTTTTGGGGAACACCAAAATCAACAGCATTGTAGGGCTGTCAGTGTGTTTTGCTGTTACAGGAAAAAATTGCTGATGGTTTGTTTCCTTAAGCAAAAGCAGGGTTTGGAACACCAGTTTGTTGCTTTGAAATAAATGCGTAGGGACAGGTATGTACAGAAATAGACAACGTGTGTTTTAACAAATCTGCCAGCTTGTGTGAGAAGGGGAGATGGGGGAAGCATTGAGTGGCTTCTGTGCTTTCTCCCATATACCTAATACAGAGCTGTCTTTGTTAAATTGCCAGGGCTGCATCATTGCAGGAAAAGGTTAGTGTTTCAGTCCCACTCCTATTGCTTGAATGACACAGGGTTTGGGGATTTTTCAGCTCTAACAGAGATTCCAAGTTCAGGTTTTTCATTACAAAAGCAAATTAAATACTTCATCATAAAGACAGGCTGTGCACACAATGTGTTTAGAATGGCTCAAACCTGGGTTTCTTCCAAGCACTCTTATTTCCAGCACTGGGTTCACCAAGAGGTGAAAGGAATTCCTGCTTGTTTTTATTCCTTAGTTCTTTTCAAGATTTCCACAGAAGTTTCAGTACACTCCAAGTGGAACTTAGTGTGACTCGGAGATACACACAGTTCATTGCTTTTGTCAAGTTTGTTTTATGGAAAAGAGGGACAAACATGTATATACAAGATGTTGCCATAAAGCTGGTTTTTTGCTTATTATCCCAGCTCTTTTAATGGTCATGGTCTGATCTCATGGAGGAGAAAAGGTTTATGAAAAGGATGTTCTAGTCTCTGTCTTATCTCAAAGACAAGCCTCAGAGACTGGGTTTGTAGCAGCAGCTTTGGGGCGTAAACCAGTGAAGAAAGGTGACCGTAATGGTGCTGGGATGTCTGCTGGGACACTGGGATTGAGCTGCTGGAGTATAGAATATTTCAACACAGGTACAAAAGGCAGATGTAACAGAAGGGGGGGTCTCTTGAAGCAAGAAATAAGCATATGTTTACATGGTACCCAGTTCACCCCAGGATTTATTGGCCTCCTTGAGAAAATTGCTCCCAGCTGCAGACTGTCAAACTTGAGGCTTTTTCCCCCTGGTTTGTTGTTTCAGACAGACCACTCAGGATGCTCCTGAGGAGGTGCGTAACCGGGACTTCCGGAGGGAGCTGGAGGAGAGGGAACGGGTCGCCGCAAGAGAGAAGAACAGAGACAGACCAACCAGAGGTAAAAACAGAGAAACAAAAATCTTAATGCCTTCGTGTGACACCGCTCTTGCATGGGGCTTGGTGGTGTAAGAAGCTTGCAGGCTGCAGACAGCACGTCATGGGAGTAAAATTTAGGGTATTGGTCTGATAGTTCAGAGCTGTTGACCTGCAAGGGAATGTCCCCTGGCTTTCGTGCTGGATTCGTGCTAGTGGAAATCTGGGCCAGCCAGCAGCACAGCCTAGGCCATCCTGCAGGCCAGCTGATACAGTATGCTTGTAATGAATTGGCAACAAGTATGTACAGCTAATAAAGGGCTTTTTCTTGTACTTGGAAAAGCAAGGCAGGAAGGAGAAGGAGGGATGACTCATCTTCTGGTGTTACAGCACCAGCGTAACAATAAATCCACTTAGACAGTGCTCAGTTCTGTTCAGATACAGTGAAGTAGTAATTAAAACAAATACCTCTAGTATTGAGCTTGGCAGAATTGAAGTACTTAGGGTAGAAATGCATTGCCATGGCTTTCAAATTCACAGATGAAAGGACGTGTGGTTTGGACCAAACTAACCAACGCTGATGCTTTGGGGTGGTCCTAAATGGGAACCCTCCATTTGGATATATAGAAAAGGATATTTCTCCATAGATCATTCTTCTGCTATTCTTTCTGCTTAAAATAATGACTTCAGAAAATTTCTGGAGGCCAAATTGTAAGTTTGCAACGTTACTGCTTCTCTTGAGGGTACCTACAGAGGAGGAATTAGCATGGACATTAAGAGATTGAGAACTGAGGAAAAAGTGAGCATAAACTTGTTTCTCTTACTCTAATGGAAGATGATTGTTTTTGAGAAGATTTTTGCTTTCTGATATTAGATGCTATTAAATGAAGTGACTTAGTCTGGTTTTTTTTTTTTAAACTCTTGTGCCATAGAACATACAACATCATCTTCTGTGTCTAAGAAGCCTCGGCTAGACCAGATTCCTGCAGCAAATCTTGATGCAGATGATCCCCTTACTGATGTATGTATCTTTTTTCTGTCTTCTTTCCTTTTATTATCCTGGCTTCAGGATTTCCTCATAGTGTTATATGTGGTTTTAGGTCTGCTAAAGAGTTAAGACAGGTTCCAACTTCCTTTTACAGTTTATGTATTGTGGTGAAAGTCCATAGCGGTTCAGAGCATCCTGGTCCTTGCTGTCATGCTATTCTTGGAAAGCACACAAAAACTAGAGAATTGAAAATAGCACTCGCAGTGTGGGCAATGGATGACTTTTTAGTCAACTACTGAGTAGGACTGCTGGGATATATGCAGGGGACTGTCTGCATGAGCAACAGGTGCTCACCCTTGGCTCCTTCCCTAGTGCTGACATCTAGGAGTTTGGTCAAAGGCTTCAGAATACGCTCAGGGGTTTTTAATCCTGTGATATTTGTATTGGGCAGGGTAATGAGGCAGACTACTGTAATGCCTTATGCCATGGTGATTAGAGAGTAATTGGGGATGGCCATTCTCTAGAATCTGTCAGTTAAATAGCATTTTTAATTGCAGTCACAGTTTTGTCTTGACTTTACAAGAGCAAACAAAGTATTTGTGTTGTATTTTCTGCTGCTACAAGCACCCAAGTACTTCAGAAATCAGCCAGCAGCAAATTGCAGCCTAAGCTGGGCAGACCATGATTGTTTTTATCAAGTTAAATAAATGAGCTGATTCTTGCTTCTATTTGTTGCTATTAGGAAGATGATGAAGATGAGGACTTGGAAGACAGTGATGATGATGACACTGCAGCTCTGCTGGCTGAACTGGAAAAAATCAAGAAAGAACGAGCTGAGGAACAGGCTCGAAAGGTAAAATCTTGCCCATAAAAGAGCACCTGTTTTTTTGCAAACTGGTGTTTGTTAGATCTGGTGTGCCTTAAGTACTTAGGATGAGTGAGGACTGGTAAAAAAAGTAAGCACCGTTCAAACCTCCGCTCAAGTATGACGGATTTGTTCTTCTGTCTAATAGTTGTCAAGAATTTTTTTCTTTTTTAGACATACTCAATGTTTTACTCACTAAAACACTTTATTCACTTTCCCTGTGCTTCCCAAAGACAGTGAGTCAGAATAATCCTGCTTTTCATATGCAAGTCCTCTGAAGACAGCTCTCGTACCAAACTATGTAAGTGGCATTAGTGAGCTGCATACTATCCAGTGTAATTTCATTAGTTAACCAGTTTTTATGAAACAACAAAAAAAATGCTGTATTTATGAGATAAAGCTGTGTGCTTCTTGATGCTGCTTCTCATGGGTACAGGTTTTATACAAGTAGTTGTCCTTTCACACAACTGGTGCTGTGTTGCCCTACAAGGAGCACCAATTTTAACTATAAGACCACAACTATTTTCATGTGGTTATACACAGACAAATTAATTTGAAAAATGTCTCTGCAAAAATGATTAGTAATACAGCAGTCTTTTCAGAACTGAGAAACTCAATTCACACATAGTTTTCACACCTCCCTGGAATTTCTCTCTCTACAGGCAGAAACACCATTTTCTGCCCTTGAAAGGAAAGGGAACTCCCTCTAGTTACAGATGTTTTCCTGTGAGTGGGACTAAATCCTATGCTGTTGGCTCTGTTGTGTAAGAGAGATTGTTGGGATGGAGCAAAATCCCTGAGAGGTGAATGGGACTGTGTGGGAGTAGTCTGTGTTGTCAAACTGATCAGGATTTAGGATTATATTGGGTACTGTCTCTGACATTGTATTGCAGCAGAGTTTAGAGTCCAGGTATTTAATTTGCACTGCTGAAATGCTCTGCCTCTGGGAGTGCAACAGAAGTGGTGGATGTATGCAGCATTCCATCATCTACCTTTACTGAATGCTTTCTTTTTTTTCAATAGGGTTTAAATCATTTTAGTGCTTTTGTAAAATGTTGTTTCCTTCAGCTGGAGTAGTTTTGTATGCTTTTATAAGTATATTCCTCATTAGTGTAAAACGAAGCAAAACAATAACCCCAAAGCAAACAAACAAACAATCTGTCCCAAAACCAAGCCATCTGTCACCTTTTTATAAGGTAATCTGAGATGTTTTTAGAACATGTTAAAGAAACACATGAAATGCTGGTCAGGAGATTAATCAAAGTCTGCTCTGACAACTTAATGTTTTGAAGACTCTGAACTACCCCTGACCTTCCTGTCCTTTAACGCACGTATTTGTAGCTTCTTGGTTGTCCTGAACGCTGAGCTGGCAGTGAACAGGCTGTAGCACCTTCTCTCAGACACTGGAAACAGGCAGGAGAGGATAATGTTTTAATTGCTGTAGGCAGCAATGTTGTGCATGCCTGTTCTTGCCTAACAGTATAGAAATTTACCTTTAGAATGAAGAAGGCCTGTAAAACCAGTGAGCTCTGCAGTTTTGGAGTTAAGTAGTGTGGAAGGCTAAAAGCTGTGCCATGCTGCTTCAGTGCTTAGGTTTTGCTCTAGAAGGCTGTTGATACTTGATTCTCCATCTGGCCTGTGAATGGTCTTCTACAGAAAAGTATTTCTGAAGGCATCTCTCATCTCTTTATTTGGGTATTGAAGGCATAACACAGGGCAATGAAACTGTCTTTTGCAGTAACAACGTGGTGAAAATGGCTTAATAACACTGGCAACAATTCTTCCATGTATTCCTGTGTGAAATGTACTAAGCTACAAATTAGGTGTAGCCATGTGTAAGAAAGACTGTGACTTCTGCTGTCCTTGCACAGTGCTTAAAATGAAAGTTTAAGTCTGTGTGGATGTTTCATTTTGCCTGATAGTTCAGATTATACATATAGTTTAAACAGCATGAATTGTCACATTTCAGTGTAGAGAACTTCCATTAGGAAAACAACGGTAGTAAATTGCAGCTCAGACAACCACCAAGTGCTTGCTTCTCTTTGCATGTATGGCGAGTAGGAATGTTGTAATCTCAATGAAATTCTAATTCTGTCACTAGAGGGTGCTAAAAGCCATGAAGTATTTAGGATAGCAGTTGTTTTATCTTGCTGTCTCTTAACTGGTATTATATTTTACCTTCATGGGCATTCTCCTTCCACAGAAGCAAGGTTTATAACATTCAATGCTATGTGCACCTGCAATACTTGCATGTTTGTATGAAATCAATATGTATGTTTCCTTCTAAAAATCAGTATGTTATTCATTTGCAATAGTGCTCACTATTGCAGACTCACTGTCTGGACATGCTGTTCATCCTTTCTCTGGCTGGTGGTAGGCAGGTTCTCTTTAAAACTGGCATCTTCAGTAAACAGGGGGTGCTCTACAGGTTCTAAGAATTTTGTTTTCTTGGGTTTTTTTAAGAGTAGGAAACTAAGACCATGTTGATGGAAAAAGTAAAGACCAGAGTGAGGCTCAGTCTGGGAAAGAGTCTTTAAGGGTAAGTCAGGGTCTCCTTTGGGAAGATTGCTTATGTATGTTGGCTTTAAGTGGTGCAGTCTGTTTAGATTATGCCTTGTTTTCCATGGCATTGAAATAAAGTGTTACTGGCAAAGGATGTTAAGAGTCATTTTATACAAATTCCTTTTCCCTTCAGATATGGGGGATTTCATATTACTGTGTATTGCAAGCCGTAATTTAAACCTAATTTTGTAAGCAACCTTTTATCTAATCATTTAGCTGACTTCAGGATAACACCTCATGCAAAGTTATACTGGTGTACTTGCTGTTAATCCTAATCCATGTACAGGAGTGCTTTGTCTGCTGAAATGCTGTTGTCCATAACAGACAGTGAGAGTAAATCAGCAGTCAGGCAAAGGGAAACTGCAAAGTGAGTGTCTGTTCTCTCATCACTCTGAATGTCATATTCAAATCTCTTTGTTACATGGACAGATTTATGTTTCTTTTCTTGTCATCTTCTTGAAACATCCCAGGGTTTTAACAAGATTAAGTGGGTGAAGTGCAGTAATATATCCCAAACCCATGCCATATGCCAATTTTCCCTGGTACTTTAGTTATTTTGATTTATTAATATGCTGGTCCATTTATTTCTGAGACTTCATTAAGAGTAAACTGCATTTTTGTTAACTGTTCTCAGACATCATTTTGGTGTCTGTTGTTTGAGTTGCCATGAAAGGAAGACTGCTCCTTTCCAAATGCGTCACTGGTGAGACAGCAGTTAAAAAATGAGAATCTGTTTTTTTTCAGGTCATTGTGTTCTCTCTTAACTGCCCTTATGTGGTAATACCAATTTCCATAGAAATCCTCTAAATCTAATTTTAACAATATTAGTATCAAGATTTTCTAATAATTTGTCAGTCAAATAAGCAATTCTTCTCAAAGCTTGTTAACTTCTCAAAATGCTTGAATTCCTTTGAGTGTTTTTTAAAGACTGAGCATGGGAGTCCTCCTGACTTGTCTTACACCATCCACAGTTTTAATCTCACGTTGTTCCTAGCAGGCACTAAAATGACCAGGAAATTCTAGTTTTGAAAGCCTTTTCTGTGGAATAATTCTAGGTCTATTTAAAACTGTGCAAACACAAGGTCTGTGTCTGTGTTAACCATCCATGGGTAGGTTTAATGGAAACATTTCAGTGTTCTAAATTCAGCTTTACAATACCCTTGATTTTCAATTTTCAAGCACTTCCTTAAAAGGTAAATTGAAATAATTAAAACCAAACTTCAAACGGGTGAGCAGCTGCCATGTACATATGCAAAGCTGTTTTAACATCCAGTCGGTTTTTGCTTAGCTGAGAGTAGACTTAAAGTTTTTGACTAGTCTCCTTAACAGTTTTATTTCACTAAATGTTTCTCTAGAATTAAATATATTCCTTTACCAGTGGTCACAGCAGGTCTTAGCTCTGCCCTGTGTTTTAACCATGTCACGAGCTTTCAAATAAAACATCAGAAAATGAGTCTTGGTAAATACTGTTTCACTCAAATCTTAAGGGTCTAACTAAAGCTAGAATATCAAATCAGTGATAGAAGAAAGGATTTCAGTAAAGAGGCAAAAGCAGATGGCAGAGTATATTTGTTCATTAAATATTTGAGACATGCTAGCAATACTTACCCTTGCCAAGAGCTAATGACGACGTCCCTCCCTCGGGGGCAGAATGACAACAAAGCTGCCTGTAGACACTGCAGTTCTGATTACTCGCTGCTCTTCATTTTTCAGGTTTCAATCAGTTATTTGAATGGCTGTGTTGCCCAGAGTTAGTAATTTGCACAGGATCAAATATCTTGGGTGGATCTCTGCATTATTGAGTTTTGTTCCCTGCTGCCAAGGGCAGTGCTGTCATGGTTTGTCATTCAAAAATTAGCATTTAAATCAGGTTATACGATTTATTTTTTTTTTACTTTTTTTCAGCCTTCAGTGAAATGTGGGTATTTCAGGATTTTTTTTCAGCTACTCAACATCTATAAAAACTGACTTATATATAATGGAGTAGTTTCAAGAATTTCAGCACTTTCTGTAAAATAACCATGGTAACAATACTGTTTTTCTTTCCTTTGCTGTCAGAAACAAATATGCCCAGGGACTGTTAATCTTACAGCAAGATAAGGAATAATTATTTAGTTAAGGTTAATATAGTTCTGTCTGCTTCCCCCCCCCCCAGCTGTGATTGCTGCATGGTGAGTGCAGCAAAGGCTTGCTGTGAGATCCCATTTCCATAGCAGCATCTCCATCTGCTTCCTCGGAATATGGGGCTCCCTCTGCCAGTCCAGACCAGTCTTATTCCCCACGCATCGTGTTGCTGTCCTGCTGCCTGTGCCCCCGAGGCCGTGGTTACAGCGTGGCTGGTGTGTGATTGATCTCTGCAGAGAGTTGCTGGGTGCAGAGCTGAACCACAGCACTGCGGGCTGGAGTGATGGAATAATCTGTACCACGGTTTTTTGCTGAAAAGGCTTAGGGAAAGCATCATAAACCACCTGGTTTTGCAGAACAGAAAGGCAGGCAAAGAGAGGCTTGTGTTGGGAAGGGTGGAGTGAATACAGATGTATTGTTTTCCCCCTTAGGCTTTTCTTCCGTTGTGGGTGTGTTGTATTCACAGGATCGTAGCTTAATGAGCCTTTGTTCCACCACACACTGGAACAGCTGAGGCTTTGGAGCACTTGGAGCCGCTTATTTTGTGAACAGCTGTGCTTGGTTGTGCCTCAGAGGTGTGAAGCTCAGACAGCTCTGAGGGTTATGTCTGGTCTGTTTGATTTGATACAGCTCATGCTCCACCGCCTGGAGCGTCCCAGCTTTCCGTGGAGGAGTGGGCAGTGAGAGATTTATGTGGAAAATTCTGAAACATAATGAAAACCTCTTTTGGCTGGAGATGATGGATTCTGTATCTCTGGCCAAAATGTATCACTTAGCTTAAGTGTAAATGTCAACTTCACACCACTGTGAGTCACACCTAGTATTTTCTCCATGTCATGACTCTAAGATACAAAATTTAGTAAGTTGTCTTTTTTTTTTTTTAGTTTTGGATACTTTCTTTGGGAGATTTGGGTGAAGCTAGGTAATGCAAAAAAAGAAATCTTCAAGTCCAATCTTTAGAATTAGCCTGTTTCCTGAAAATTATAGAAAATATGTTGAAATGTTGTCCAGCTTAGAACAGCCTTGAATGACTGAATTCCATAAATAAATTGCCATGTACGCCATGTCTTCTCTGTAAAGTGACTAAAACTGGCGATGCCTTAGTCAACAGGTCTGCTTCCCTCTTGCTTTCAGACTCTCATCTGTTGGTTTTTAATGACAAAGATAAGCTTATGCAGTTTGCCAGTGTCTGGAGCTGTTCTGCCTCTGTGCACCTGCAAGACCTCAGAGCAGTGTGTGCAGAGCTGAGAGGCAGCGAAGGAAGGGTCTCACACCAAGCGCCTGCTGGATCTGCAGCATCTCCTACTGCCAATATGGAAACCTTGCTGCAATTCCTGGGTATTTTTTTTAATTGTTGTCACTATAGAAGAACATCTGACAGCTTCCGTTAATGTTATTTTTATAATTGTTTTTAATAATGTAATCGGTGCAAAAGTAAAATGGAATTGTGTGAAATTCCCGGGATTGCCCCTACCACGTCTTTTAATTATAGTGCAATTTTTGCCCCCCTCCAGTCCTCTGCAAACTGTAGTTGACTTAAGTCAATGCAGTTTTTTGCTAGCAATGATCAGCTTTAGGCAGAATCCAGTTGAGTCTGAAATGCCATGTTGCTGGCACCAATGTACAAGTTATGTACATCAGCAGTGGAGATGCAGTCAGCAGAGCCTGGAGTGGGGCTGGTCTCCTGTGTGAGTGATCTAGCACGAGCGTCTCAACTCCATATTGATACAATATGTATCTCTGGATACATATCTGAGTGATCTCTGCTGAGCTGGGAGCTCAAGTGCCTCTAGGCCCCTGTCGAGCTGTAGGTGTCTTAACCAGGGCTAAATCCATCTTTTAGCATTATTCTAGTGCTTGTAGAGTAACTCTTCTTAAAAGCGTTATTTCAGGTTTGGGGTTTTTTTCTGCCACCGCATTTTATCACTTCAGTCTGGTGATGCTTTTCTTTGTTATGAGAAAGCGAGCTGTGTCAGGCTAATTGAGGCTGAAGGATATTGCATGGGTTATGTCAAGCATGTGAAAGTTAGGATGATGTGTATCATGCCTTTTTAAAATTTTATTACAGAAAATTTGAATGTGCATCGTTGTGTAATAGGAACACTGGAGCACTGTATGCATGTTTTTTATGATTCTTAATATTGGCTTTATCATTCTCTAGTGATTCTGAATGTTTACCATTCAAATGACTGAATGCTTTTCACTTCACGCATAGTGAAGAGTGCTGGAACCATGAACTTTGTAGGAACTGTTGAGATTAAATCTCAGATGGGGGAGGGTGGGAAGAAGAACTGTAATTCCCACCAAAAGGTGCTGGCAACAGCACTTTTGACCACTAAAAAACCACTGTGCGTGGAGTGCATTGCAGTTCTGTATTTGTCAGTGGTTCATGGATGCCTTTTCATGCATCATAAAAACCAGCCTAAGACAGTAATGTCTGCCCCAGATAAGGTAATGTGTGTTGTACAGGTTCAGTAACTTTGGGTCACTGTCTTGGAAGTTTGAGGGTGAGTCTGTGCCGTGCTCTACTTGCCTCCTTCAGAAGAGTTCACCTGGAGTTCAGCTCTAAAATGGAAAATTGCTGTGTCTGCGTAGATAGGACTTGGAAGAAGTTCTCTCCACAGAAGCATTTTTTACCAGAGGACTATTAATTTCTTACAGTGCTCTTATTAGTGCTCCCTTCTCTTGAGTATGAATATTTGGTATGGAGTTTTCTTATTTGCTTTCAAGGTTTGTCACAGGTTTCTTGTGTTTGCAAATTTTTACTTTTAATGGGACATCGGAGATTAATGATGCAGAGCCCACCTCACTTTGGACAGCACAGACAACATTTCACACACTTGCATCCTGTTGTAAATTTGCTTAAAGGCTTAAAGAGAATCTGATCACCTCCCAGGAGGCACCCGAAGATCAATGCTGGGTGTTTTTGGCTGCTACCAGTATCCTCAATTTTGCTTGGTTTCAGATCAGTGCTTTGCATGCATGTGCTGTATGGTAGAGCGCTGCTGGACCTCTGATGGGAACACATGACACAGACTGCAGTAAATTGCATTTCATTGCTATTGGCCCCTTCAGAAGAAGCTGCACACATTTCTTATCTCTGATTTACAGATAAATGTATAATTTATATTTCTAATAAGGGGAGAAATTGCTATTCCCTAACAAATATCTTTGTTCTCCATGTTTCCTTATTTACTGGGATGTAATAACTGAAATTGGAATGCAAGTGTTGGATTTTGGGCCATGCTTGAAAATGCAAAACTTTAGTTGATTTATGTTAATTACTTTTTACTGCTGTGGTTTGTGTTAAAGCTCCATGGATACAGCAACAAGGGCAAATTTTGCCTGTGCATATGTTTTAATAAAGGCATTACAGGGCTTGTCCTGAAGCTGTGCCATGTCTTTAAGCAATATGCCCTTTTGAGGAGCTTTTC
Source organism: Serilophus lunatus (assembly GCA_013399895.1). NCBI lineage: Eukaryota > Metazoa > Chordata > Aves > Passeriformes > Eurylaimidae > Serilophus > Serilophus lunatus. Next base: position 685,669 of record VXBA01002618.1, on the reverse strand, counting down.
CCATCCCACTGGCAATTAATTGCAGCTGGTTCTACATTTTATTTGTGAAAAGCAGCTTAATGTTAACTTTTTTTTTCATAACTAAAACTTGAGTATATTTTGAAAGGTAAAATCTTTACCAGTGATCCCACATCATCTGGTATTTGTAAGTATGTGAACTCTGTGTTGTTCTTACGAGAGTTTGGAGTATTTTAAAATAAAATTTCGTAGACTCACAGAATGGTTTGGGTTGGAAGAGACCTTGAAGATCATCCAGTTCCAACCTCCTGCCACGGTCAGGGACACCTTCCACTGGACAGGTTGCTTAGAGCTCCATCCAGCCTGGCCTTGAACACTTCTGGAGATGGGGCATCCATTCAAGATTTCACATACCTGATCGATTTAATTGAAACGTATTGTAAATTTTAGAAAGTAATACATCACTTAGTATTGATTCAATGTTTGAAGCTAGAGAGCTCTGGCTAGCATCACCATCAAGTTCAGCACTTAAATCTTGTAAATGCTAGCATCAAGGAAATGGCTTCCTCTTTTACAGGATCCCAAAAGTCCTCAGGCGTGAATTTTCTACAGTTTGGGAAAAGAAATAAAAACACCAACCTTGTGATCTCTTTATATAATTTTTCAAAGCCATGGTTTGATTTTCCTGTAGTGCTAATGAGACTTCATTTTTTAACTAGTGTCTTCAGACCATGCTTCAGAGCAGGAAATCTGGTTAGTCATCCAAATGTAAAGAATTTTTTTTTCCTTCTGGTTCTTTCATCAAAGGTCACTCCCTGCAATATTTGTGAAAGCTTATGGAAAAATATAGTGATGGAAAATGAGTATTACACATTAATTCTGAAGTCTGTGAACATTTAAGTCACTAGATACGTTAACAGAGCTTGGAAGTGTGGGCAGTGAAACTACTTTGTGTTGCTTGTAGTGCATTGCTTCACTTAGGCTTGAGTTATGTGCGTTTGACAGTACATGGAGAAGACAATTTTTCTGCCCCCTAATATTGCAACTCTTAAATTGTCTTATGGCATTCTCTGTTTACTTTCACCATGGACTTCTCAATATTCTTTTTAATTGGTCCCTACGGAAGTTTTAGTTGTACAACCCAAACAGCTGCTGAAAACAGAAGTTTCAATGTGCTGCAAGGTTTCTTCTACCTAGTGACTGTTGCATGATGTACTCTCTTTTCTCGTGAGGATAAAGAAAATATTCTAATCTGTATACAATTTTTAATATAATAAGCATGTAAATGATAAAGCTAGGATTTAACTGAATATTTGATGGAGCATCACAGCTAAGTAGAGCATATATGAGTGTTTCCAGTTTGACAGTTTATTAGCAAAGTTAAGCTCTTTTGAGTATCTCTGCTTCTATCCTCACAAGCAAGTGGCAAACACTCTGAAAAGTCTGAGCCCGGAATTAAAGCTCCATCTATATGAGTGTTCTCAGCTAAATAATGTTTGTCTCTACCAGCTGGAGGAGAAAAGTGGCCTAGAAAAGTAATATATCCTTCTCTGGTTCTCAGGAACAAGAGCAAAAGGCTGAAGAAGAAAGGATTCGGATGGAGAACATTCTGAGTGGTAACCCACTGCTGAACCTTACTGGCCCAGCACAGCCTCAGGCCAACTTCAAAGTGAAGAGGAGGTACTGTGCAGTCTGTTCCCTGACACCCATCCCCTTACTCCCCCTCGCTTTTGAGAGTCAGAAAATGTTATCAGTGCTATTGGGGTTTGTTTCCTTCCTCAGATCTTGTCACAAGCCATGTAATGCAGAACTGGGATACTGATGCATGTAGTGGTTGTCTTGTGCCTACTAGAAATAATAAATATCAGCCTTTTTCTCAACACAGTTCTTGTTTGCAGGTATTCCAGTTATTGTTGGGTTTATCAAAAATTAGGCCCGTTGGATTAAAGGGTTTTTTCTGTTCAAATTGTCAGTACTTTCTGTGAAGATAAAATAACCTTTAATCTACTGATATTCATCTTGCTTCTACCTCATGAGTATGTAGGAGATGCCTTAGAATAGAAAAATAGATAGTATTTTTCTGAAGGACTCAAATCTAGTCCCAGTGACTAATCGTTCTTAGTACATTTAAATAGGGGGGTCAGACTCCATTTATATGTTTTTGTAAATTGCACCTAATTTTCATACAAGCTTACTGAAGTTAAAATACTTTGTTTTCAGGTGGGATGATGATGTTGTCTTCAAGAACTGTGCCAAGGGGATAGACGAAACAAAAAAGGACAAAAGATTCGTGAACGATACCCTGCGATCAGAATTTCACAAGAAGTTCATGGAAAAATATATCAAGTAGTGCAGTTTTATGTGCAGTGGTGCGGAAGGACTTGGAAGTTTGTGGTCGTTCCCTCCCCTTCCCTCAGAACTTAGAGCTGAATATTTGGTCATAGATTCCCAAACATTTTCCAAGATCAGCAGCAGCAGCTTCATAATTAATAATTGCTGTGTATCTGGAGGTTTTATTCCTGCATTATGTGTTTCCAGTTTTAATTGAACCCCTTTGTGTTGTCATGAATGATTTTCTGTTCATGTGTGTTTACTTTTACTGGCTGCCTTGTAAGCGGTAGAAGAGAGAAGCGGGTTTGCAATAAATACCATTAATCGTTTCACTTGCTCTCAAAAATGCTCTGTGTTTGTAGTGGTTGTGGTTCATAACCTGCACAAGTTAAATGTCAGTGTTGTCAAAGATTGGGAAGAGCTGAGTTGGCTGAGCAGCGTGAACTGAAAAGAGCTGTACTTGCTTCAGCAAACTGGACCTCCTCAGTTTTTGTTTCTTCTTACAAGCAGGTTAGCAGGATAGCTGTAAGTTCTGAGCAGCTTTCTGCTTTCTGGGCTCTCTTGGCTCAGCACATCTGGAGTAATGCCATGTAATGCCAAGGGGAGCCTTGAGAGGGGAATGCTCTGTGGAACCGCAGAGGGGGTTTTTTCCCTTCTTAATAAAATACTGCAGTGCTTTATCCTTCAGCCACGACCTCGTGGCCTCGTGTCTGTGTGTGTCCTTCAATGGTAATAATAGCATGGACAGAAACTTGCGAGTGTTCTTATCAGATGAGTTATCTCAAGATACCATAATTCGCTTTGCTCATTAAATGTCCGTATTAGAACTCACTTGGACAGTATAAAATATGAATGACTGCAAAAAAATCTTTTGGGAAGGGATTTTTTTGATTTTCTACTCTTCTGTTGTCTCCAGTTGCATTTGAAATCTTGGCCAAGTGATGCACAGGATATGAACCTAACTTTTAAAATGTTGCAGTTACCTCTCTGCCTAGAAGGTTACAGTGGCAGAACTCGAGTGTGTTAGTGTAAAATTCTAGCCCTTTTCCTCATTCTTACAGACTGTTTCTTAGTATTATTTTCAAGCACTTAATTTAAAAACTTACCTGATTTTCTTTTTAAGAGAGTAAATGTAGAGCACAATGTTTTGGATTTTTGTTGGGCATGACTGTAAAAGCTTTCCTTAGCTTTATCTGCATTTGCCACCCTTTCACTGAGCTATGCATAGCTACTAATGCCAGCAGCTAATACCCATATTTACTTGGAAACGAGATTTTCAGCATGCTTAAGGTCATGTGAGCTCCCACAGCTAGCAGAGGAATATGTGTTTGTGCTACTTCTGCTGCCCCCCTCATGATAGAAATCATTCCTGGGAAGCAGAAAAATGCGTTTAATTTGTAGTTCTCTATAAATTAAAGCAACTAAAATCTTGATATAGGGGCAACGTATTTAGAAGTTGGGGGGAGGGGGTGTTGGGGGGAAGTTAAGAGCTGTACTTGTCAGGGGGTGGCAGTGGAGAAACCAGCTGCTGCTTCAGGTCTGACCTAACAGCTGAGTTGTCATGGCAACGGCAAAAAAAATGCCCTGCAAAAAAATACATCTGCCTCCCGGTATTCCAAGATACAATCGCCGTGCGGAAGCGAGGGAGTGAGGGCACGGTGTTACTGGAGGGCGGAGACACAGCTGAAACGCCAGTTCCATGCCCTCATGGAAATCATAAGTGCATAATGCCGTCATTTGTGTTCCTGAAGTAACTTAACCTTCCTTGCAGAAAATAATACTTCAGAGAAGTCGGGGTTGGATCAAGTCTTCCTCAGGCAGTTTTCTCCACACCTGCAGGCATATCCCTCTCTTTAACTTCTGCGTGACATAGAGATGTGCTGGATCATTTTTCCCAGTAGCTCTCCCTCCCTGGTTCTCAAAGAGCTGTTAGGGACCTATAGGTCTGGGCTGCAGCTTCCCTTGAGGTTTTTTGTTGTTCTTTAGCTCCACCACAGAATTTGCAGATCCTATCTCTGACCTCCACCTCTAAGCTTTTGTATGTTAGCCTCCTGCAGTGTAAGCTGACCCACAGTCTGGGGACTCAGCAATACACCAATACAATATAATAATTAAGGAATCTGGAGCCTTATCTCTTAGTGGCTTTTTCGTTATTAACTCCTGAATTTTCTCCACCAGCAGTGGAAAAATCTAAAGTACCCTGTGCTTTTTGTTGGGGAACTGCTTTCAGTACTGTTGTTTCATTTTCTACCGTGTTTCTTGTACTGATCTAGGAAAAAACAAAGCAGATCGTTTCTCTTTACAAAATTGCAGTGTGACTGTGAGTTCTTAGAAAAAAGTTAGACTGACATTCTACACCCCTGGTCCCGGCAGAGGGGTTTTTCCAGGAACCCCTGTTCAGTCTGACAAATAGCTTTCAACAAGGACAGTGGAACTGGCAAAGACAGCTTGTTCCAGGAGGTGAAGTGGAAGAAAGTTAACATTCGGCATTTCAAGGAAGACAGTATTTTGCAGTTCCTTGCAATCAGGATTGTTTAATCCTGTGTTTTTGTAAGCAATACTCACTGTAACTGGCAGCTTGAAAAAAAAAAGCTACTTGCTTTATAAACAGGTTTCCCATTGTTTATGGCTATCTTTGCAGTAGCAATGCAACTGAAAACTAGGATCTTTTCCATAAGGACGAGCAGTTAAACTTTTAAGGATTTTTAAAAAGCCTTGTCTTTCAAAATTTTTCTTGGACTATGTTTTATAATTCTGAAGGGATTAATCGTATGAGGGATAAAGCTTAGTGATAGTCCTGCAGCTGGAAATAATTGTGCTGTGTGTATACAGAGTTCTGAAATGTTTATCATCTATTTGTCTTCCTCGAGTAGATGGCTGAAAATTACAGGCTTCATAATGCAATGAGCAAAATTATTACCTGCATTTTTCAGGATTTCATGTTGCTACAGTGCTATGTAGGCATCTTATGAATGCCTGGAAGGAGTTTGGTGTTTTATAATTAAAAGAAGAAAAAAAAAGAAGCCTTTTTGGTGAGTTCCAGTTCCTCTATTCACTTGTTTTTTGCCTCAAGTAAAATCCTGGGGCAGGGGTGATCTGGTACTTGCTCTGTTTATCTTTGGGTGCCTCCTGGGCAGCTCTGCTGGTGCCTGCTGTGGTGACAGCCTGGTGTCTCCTTTCAGCAGTGCAGGTATCAGTTCCTGCTGAGCTGCTGAAATTTCTCTCTACAACTACTAATACCTGAAAGTCTTTTATGCTGGAGGAGAGATCTGCGCACAAGGTCAAACCATCAAATGGGTGTTGCCTTCAAGTGCTTCACTTCAAAGAAGTTCTCTAGGATTCAAGCCTTGAGGGGATGTGCTGATGCTGGAAGAGTGCTTCAGTTTCAAGTGTTTATTCTTGTCTGTAGCCAGGGGTAGTTAGAGCCTGAAGCCTTAATTTTTTTGAGGAAAGTCAGAATCAGAGGTAGGGGTTTCTCTGATTTTATTTCCTTCTCGTTGCCTAGTGTTCTATGATGCATACTGTGGAGGAGGGAAAGGAAATGCCCACAGAAATGTTCCCACCAGTGGAATTATTCATTCCATCTCCTATCAACTTTTGGAATAAAGTTTAGTTAGTTGTTAGTCAAGAACAGAACTTCCTGTCTAATTTTGTCATGCTTGTTTGGGAGAAAAATTTTAGGATACTTTTTCCAAAGAATAAAGTCTGTGTTTTGTTGTAAGTTCTGCTCCATCTTCCCTGGGAAGTCAGACTGACACATCAGAGTTACCAATAACAGCAAATTCAGCCTCGCTGCCACAATTTATGTCCCCTAAGGTACAGTGTAAGAAGAGCATAAATAGGCACATTTGGAAAAGTCTCATTTCCTAAGAAAGGCTTCTTTTTGAGCTCTGCTTTTGAATTGGGGATAAGCAGAAAGAAAAGTGATGTTTCCAGAGAGGTCCAAGTCACTAATTTGGAATAAATTTAAAAAAAAAACAAACAAAACACAAAAAACCCAAACACTAGATTCTTATGTTGTTCAATTATAGATACATTTTACCATTGTGCTGCTTTCTTCATTTGAGGTCATATAGGTTGGCTTCTATGAATTTCAGACTTGACTTTGTTTTCTTGGCATAAGTGGGCATAGCATGGGATGTAATTCAAGGATGACCATGGTATCCTACCCACCAGGGAAGTAAGATTGAAAATCAAATAGTGGCTATGTTTTTTTTTTTAAATTGCTTTAGTTCAGAGTTGGAATATGCCAAGGGGATGTGATAAAAGTGTCTGTGTAGTATGTTTTTATTTTCCCTTTGTAGCATCTGACCAGCAGCTCAGCAACAGAAGCTTAATGTCACCAATCTCACCAAAACTTGTCATTTCATGTGTGAAACTGCAGCTTTGGTGATTTAAAGAAAACCAACCAACAAAACCCAAAACCAACCAAGCACAAAATTGTTTGGAATTCTAATGTGCCTAGTGCAGTTCTAATGAGAGAGTCATCTAGATCTAAACAATTTATGTGTGCTAATCCAAATCCCAGTTTGCCACCAAGCCTCAGAAATACCTTCTGAAGTAGAAGGAAGCAGCACTGTACAGTAGTACAGTGTAGGAGGCGGAAAAATGGAACAGAGAAATCTGATTGCTCTCTGTTGAAATCAGTATCAGCTGGATAGGAAAAGATTATTTCTAAATTGTACTAGAATATCATTTTAAACATCACAATAGAGATTGTTATTTATGGAAACAGATTGAGGGTTCTGTGAATGTTCTTGCTGATTTTGTCCTTTTAGTGCTGGCCAACGTCATGAAAATGTCATGGTCCCTTTGAGGACAGGACAGCCATGAGCTTGAACAAAATCAGCTGTAGCCTAATTCATGAGCTAGTTTGCAAAGGCTGATAGTCCTATGTGCTGTTTGCCAGCTCTCAAGCTTAGTGTTGGTAGTCTTGGTCTTCTCCCTCGTTCTGAAGAGGTACTGCAGCTGGAGGCTGCACATGGAGGTTGTCAACACCAGACAGAGAGTGGAAGTAGTTTGGGTCCTGTTTGGTTTCTTTCTTCTGGTCAAGTGAACTGTCGCATGCACCTCTGAAAGGAGTGTTAAACCAACTTCCTTCATTAAAACCTACTCCTGCTAGCAATATCATCACATTTCTTATGCAAGACTTGTTTTGGGCAACACAGCATTGTGATTTATTTTAGAGGATGAGACTTCACTGGGAATTTTAGGGTTGAATTAATTTCAATTGGAAACACAGATAAGCTGATGGTAACGAAAATCATATTTTCTGAGAGCTCTCGGAAACATTTATAGACATGGAAAATCTGTAGCTGTTTTATGCCCACCTCCTCTTTTAATTTATGCTTGCTTTTCAAATACCAGCTTTTTAAAAATTTATGTTCTCTCAATGCAGACAGCGAGAGAAGGAATGATTTTAGAAAATTCCAGAGCCAAATAATTAAAAAGGAAAAAAAGGCATATTAAAGTTCTTCTTTATGTAATACCCCTTTCTGCCATTTGTTCCAATAAAGGATAAAAGCAAGATGGTGTTATGTAGGCGTTAGAGCAGGGGATTGTAATCAGGACTCTGTAGTCTATTTCCAGCCACTAACCTAGGATGGTGGCCTGGATTTTATTCCCCTTGATGAACTTCTGTTGCAGAATTTGTAGTATTTGTGGAGTCAGGTGTGAAGCCAAGGAGTGAAGCAATGATTTCAGCCCTGCTCTGAAATGAGAGGAAAGCAGGGTATAGGCTTTGTCTCTGCTTCAGTTTGTATGAATTTACAAGAGTGTCTCAGGCATGTAAAACCTTCCAGTCCCAACTCTGGATCTGAGCTGAGAGCAGGTTCCTGGCATCCTAGCTCTTCCCAGCTCTGTTCCTGGTGGAAGTGGATATACATACCTTTACCCCTGCAGAGCTGAGCCATGAGGAACAAGGCAAGGACTCACCTTATGGCATAAGGTGATCACAACAGAGAGGAGGTCTGAGTTAACAAGCAGAGGATAGAGGGAGAAGTGCTCAGAGTTGGTCCTTTAGGTAAGTTCACACTTTCCAGGTCCGAATCCTGCGGGAGGATGGAGCTTGGGACATGCCTTTGGCTGCTGAGATGCCCATTAGCTCAGCTGGAGCTGCAGAGCACAAGAGTGTGTCTGGATCTTGGCTGAGAACGCCTTTGGTATTAAGATTTTAATATTACACGTTGTCTGAGACAACATTTTTGGTCAATTAGCAGTGATCTCTCTCAGAAACATAGTTCTAATTTACTCTTCCTTTTAATACAAAGCTACTAGAAATTGCTTATTGCAGATGGGAGCAGTTATGGATAAAGCCTTTCCTTTCCATATTGCTGCAGCCTGTCTGGCTCCTCTTCAGCATTTGTTGGTTTGGAGTGGGTTTGTTAGTTAATTTCATCCATTTTTTTCCATGATAGCTACTCATTGCCAAGAATATCAAATCTGAGAACTGGAGCAAGCGTGTTCCAGGAAAATGGAGAGATGCGACGAGGCGCCTTGGTACAAGGGAATGTGAGGAGGGACTTGACAGAAAACCTGGAGGGTGTTTGGACTGCACTCAGCTGGAGGCGGACACAGTGCAAAACTAGCAGATGCAGAAAGTTAAAATGAAAAAATAATAAAGTTGTGAAATTAAGTGAAGGAACAGATTGGGAGATCGAAGAAGTGTGATGGATGAGCAGAAAGATAAGCAGAGTAATATAGACTGAAAGAAGCTCCCACTCCTGCAACGTGGCATAGCTGAAGAGGTGATAACTCACTAAGTGGGACCAGATGGACTCATTTGTCTGCTCCCGACAGCTCAGCAGCACTTGTTTCAGCTGCCCCAAAGGATGAGTTTCAGAGTCTCAGCAAGATTGTTGCTCTTTTGACAACCGTTTCAGGGGCCTGTCAACAGGTTTTCCAAAGCACTCAGTGTCTGCAAGAAAATGCTGAGCAATGTCTGAGATTGTGGTCAGTTGAGAGGTGTCTGAGAGGGAGCTGGAAGCTTTTGTAGCTCTAATTTCTGTCCCAGAATGCTCAAAATCCATTTCTCTGAGACATTAATCCTTTGATTGGCGTGGCTTTGGTTTTACCCCAGCATTACACCACTGGCTGTGATGGAGTTATTCTTGGTCCTTGCTGCTGTGAATGGGACAGCACGACTAAGATGTTTCTAAATACTTGGAATTCTTTTTTTAGTGAAATGTGTTTCCTAAGTAGAAATAACAATAAACCAAAGACTTTTTTTTTAATATCCTGGACATTCTAAGTGTCAGCCACATGTTCTGCCAAGTGCAGGGAGCCTGGTGGGACGAGCTGCCCCCACCAGCCACTGGGACAGTGAATAACTGGGTGTCTGAGAGTACCAGTTGCAAATCAGAGGTGGCAAGCTGTGCTTAGGAGGGGTGGGTGGATGCCAAGTGGCATCATTATGGACTAACCCACCAGCTGCTCTTCCTAAGGAAAGAGATTTGTCAGCAAGTTGAAAACTCTGTGTAAGTTTTCTTTGCTGATGCAGCAGAAACAGAGGAGGCATGGGGAGAGCAGAGTGGGGGTGTGAAGGATGCGGCGGGACCAGCACTGGGTCATCTGCTGAGTCAACTTCTGCCAGCAGGAGAATGACTCTAGGGCTTGGGGTTTTTTGATTTTTGTTTTAATCCAGCATTCAGTATAAAAGAATATAGCTCGGTTTTGTTAAATTAATATCCAGGGGAATCAGAAAGTATGAAGATGCTCCCAGGCTTTCTCCTCTTTTTTATTGTGATCTGGGAACTGGGAAATGTTTTTATCTATGGGCACTCCCTTGTGCAAGACAGCATGGATTGGACACCAAGGCTAGAGAGGGCTTTGCTGTAACAACTAATGCCCATAAACCCAACACTACAGATGCAGCAGGAATGGCTGCTCCAGCTTATACATCTCACCTTCCATATCCTTGGCCTCTGGTGTTTCCATGCTGGTGTTCTTCTAGGCACAGTTGCAGGGGAAAACGAGGAGGAAACATAGCACTCTTACAATCGAGGTTATGAACTTGTCTGTGGAGTCACTACCAAGCAGAGCATTGGTGTGATGGGAAAATGCATCTCAGATGTGACTTGGAGCAATGGTTGCCTTCTTGCACTGCAATTTGGTTGCTGCTATTCCATGCTGCCATGTAAACAACAGCCTCATCATGGGCTGCTTATTTCTGGATGGAGTTTCTGCCTTTGATGGACCTCTCCAACGTTGTAGTTGTCTTTTGAGCCTATTTTCAGCTTTACTGGCATGGACAACACTCTCTCATTAACCAGGGTTATGTTGAAATCTAATCCAGTCCTCTAAAACACTTGTAAGCACCCCTTTACTGATCCCGGTGAATGCAATGTGGAATTTTATAAGTGTGCTCTACTTTCCATCATGAGGAAGTTCACAAATGTCCTTCACCAGGACCTCTGTAGCTCCCCAGAAGTGTGAGTGCATCGCTGGCAGACACGGGTGATCATCAGGCAGAACAAGGTGGCTGTGTTACCATACAAGTAGGAATATCCATATGATATTGTCTAGTCCCCGTAGAGTCTCTGGGAACGGCTGGGATGGTAGGGTGGCACCGCTTGCTTTACACCTCCGTGGAGATTCACATTAATGCAGCGTTCAAATCGAGTTCCAAGAGCTAGCTTTTCCCAAAAGGGAAATGGACAAGAAACTGAAATTGTCTCCTCCTATCTCTGAAAAAGGATTTATTATAAGGCTAATTATAAAACTTCTTGCTTACCCTCAAAAGCAAGGACTATATGATGGCTGTGTTGTGAAGGAATCATGGTGTCTTCATCTGGTAGAGCAGAAAGGGGAGCTTGGGAGCCTGGTGATGAGTGTGTTCTCTGCCTGAGGAGCAAGTGAGGGTGCCAATGGCAACTGGCTTACTCAATGCCAGTAAGCCTGTAAAATAGGTAGGTTTGACTGCAGTGCTGTTGATTGAGTCAGGTGAAACATAAGTGATATACAGGCATTGGAGCACCCTGGACAGGGAGCTGCTGTGGGCTGGGGTGACTCTGCAGTCAGCATGGGTTGCTTTCACTGTCTCTCCCTGCCTACCAGTACGGTGGCACTGCAGAGTGATGAAAAGCACTCACAGCTCTGAAAAACCTCTTTGCACTTGGTCTGGGAGACAGAAAAAGGGGCAGCAGTTGTGATCTGGGTGCAGAGTAAGAGTTTCAAATACTGCGTCTCTGAGGAAGGTGGAAAGGCCCCCCCCCCAACATGCCACCTATGCTCTCCTCTGCTTCTCTTGAGGAGTTTCTTTTGGGGGAGCTAAACAATTTCCACAGGGCTGGAGATGGTAAGGCAACTCTCAAAAAGGGGGATGTTGAAAGAGAAGAAGGAAGTGCATCTGTGCTTCTCACCCCAGAGACCTTCATTTCATTGAGTGAAGACCTTTGATTCATCCCTTCAACATCCAGAGGAGAAAGACCGACCAAGCTGTTTTTCAGGACACCCTATTCCACAGGGGACAAACCTTTGCCTGGTTGATAAACACTGAAGCCCTTCAGCATAGGTAGAGTGGGGAAAGCCAGCATACTGCAACCAGGTCTGTAGATTTTGCAAAAAAACATGGAGGTTGTCAACACCAGATGGCATTTTAACAAGTTTGGAGCCACGGTGTTCAAATTCTCCCAAGTGATGTGTTTGTTCATTATGCCAACACTTTGTTTCTTCTCAAAATATTTTCACCAGGGCTACCCACTGGGTGACCATTAGCAAAAAATTGGTCCCCACAAGGCCCCCACCATAAGCAGGACCCACCAGGAGGCAGCTGGGAGAAAGAAAACCAGTATGAAAACACAGGTCATCCCGTCTCAATAACAGGCACATGGAAGGAGCCCAATGCTCGTGAAAACACCCCAACATTGTTTTTCCTTGCTTTGAAGCATTCAGATCCCAAGGCCAAGCCTTGGGTTCACTCAGCTGCCTCTTTGCAATCCATTGATGCTACTCCAGGATGACGTGTAGATCACAGTGAAGACAAAACAACCTCACTTGTCTATCAGGGATATCTCTTGTAACAGCTCTTCATTGTTCCAGATCAGGGAGCTTTTCAACGTTGCAGTCTGCGAGACATCACAAAATGGGTCAAGGCAAGGCTAGAGATCCCAAGAGAAAGAAATGAAAACAATCTCCTTTAATATAAACTACATGTTTTCTTGTTCATGCTCAATTTACACTCTGCATTTCTGACTCCTCTCTGGCGGCCAGTGTTTATCTGTCAGGGGACAGCTTTCATTAGCAATGAAGGGCGGCATCAGATTCTTCTGTGCCTTGTTCAAACCCTATTTTTGCTTGTGTTTGCCTTTTGAAATGATTGAGCAAATGACTCAAAAGTGATAGCACCCTGCCCCCTTTCCACGTGCCTCCAACTATTTTAAAAGTTTGAGGAAAATAAAACATTGAGTCAAGTAAAACATTTCAATTCACTGATTCAGAAGGGTCAAAGAAAAGTGAACTCCAGAAGACAAAAAGAAGTGAGCTTTCAGCTTCTGCTGAAAGTGCTGGCTGGCATTTATAAAAAAAAATCGGTTAATGGTAATGCAGACTAATATTTTAATAATATTTAGAATAACCTCTGTTTACACATAAGTCATGTCTTATTTGAAGGTCACTTCTATTAATTCTGTATCTTTTCCAGGAAAAGAACACTCTTGCTTTGGAGAACCAAAAGAAAAGTGCAGAAGCTGTTATTTATAGAAGACTGACCTGTTCTAGTACTCAAATTCAGGGAGGCTGAGGGCTGGAGAGGCAGCAAGCAGGGTAACCATTTTCCCATTATCTTATCTCATGCTCAGTGTTAAACCTTCCTTTTACCTCCACAGACCAAAGAAATGGTTTTTTTTCCAACTCATTTTCTCTCCTTGCTTCCCTTTGGTCACACCTTGGAACCAAGCATCCCACCCCATCCCTGCTAACTGGAGGGAAGATGATTTACTTTGTTGGCTTTTGAAAATGATTTTTGTAGGTGAAGGGGTTCCTCGTAGCCCTGGTATTTCATCCAAGTACCACCACATCTGCCAGAGGCAGCTGTCTGCCCCCTCAGATTCCATCCCATGCCGAAGTCCCTCCCTGCCCATAAGAGTTGGCTCCATCCCAGCTCCATGGCCTCTTCCCCTCTACTAGGATGCTCTGGCTCACCATCCCCTTTGGGAAGGCGCAGTCTTCCTCCCACACAGCAGTGGCCATGTCTGCTTTGGGGTCCAACCTTAAGGACCTTGGCTCGGTCCTTTCAGACTTCAGGAGCCTGCACCACTCCTATTTTTGGCACTGCATTTCCAGAATCACCTTGTGCATTTAGGGCACTGAAAAATGTTTAGTGAACATTTTCATTACCAGTGTCCTGTCAGCCAATGAGAAACAAAGCCCTCTCATGCTTATGAGGTGCTTAAATAATGGCTTGCCACCATCAACCAAAGCTTCTACAGTGCTGCTCCTCCTCCATCTTCCTCCTCCTGCTCCCCTGGAGCCACCTGTGTGGGTTTGGGTCTTGGCTTCTCCCAAAGCTCCAGTTTCTCTTTGTCTCCCAAAGCTCCCATATCCTGTTGCTTTGCACTGGTCCTGCTGCAGTCCCACCTCCTCCACTTTGCTGGATCATTTTAGTATCTTAGTGAAATGCCAACATGTACCTCCCGGGTCATGTTCAGCACCTGTTCCCCACCATATTTCCTGACCAAGATGGTATGGGTAGACTAGTGCTACAGGATGGATGGTTCCTTCTATCCCAGCTTAGCTGATCCATCCCTGGGGACTGTTCCATGTGTGTGAGGTACTGGTTAAAGGCCATGTGACCCAGCAGGAGTGAGGGAGGTGCTGTGGATGCCACTGCTCCCAGGGTTGCTCTCTCTCTCTCTCTCTCTCTCGTACAGCCATGTCCCCACCACTCATCATTCAGACCTCTACAATGCCCCTGGGGCTCACAGGCACTATCATCAATTTGAAGGGTAAGGGGTTTTTTTAATTTTATGAAGTTTCCACCATAAAGTGAGGGTTGTGGTTAGCTGGCTGGGTTGGGGTTTTCCTAGCAGAAAGACAAGGAGGTTGGATGTCCTGGGGGGGGGTCACAAGCATACATGGGTGTTTGATACTGTGTTGGTTTTGTGTGGCAAGGTTTTCATGGTGGGGAGGCTGCAAGAGTGGCTTCTGTGAGAAGCTGCTAGAAGTTTCCACCACATCTGATAGAACCAATGCCAGCTGGCTCCAAGACAGACTCACTGCTGGGCAAGGCTGAGCCCATCAGCAACAGCGGTAGCAACTCTGGGATAACGTATTTAAGAAGGAAAAAAACCTTTTGCAGAGGGAATTGCGACAAGAGAAGAGAGGGGAGAGGAGGGGAGGGGAGAGGAAAAATATGTGAGACAAGCAGCCCTGCAGACATCAAGGTCAGTGAAGAAGGAGGGGGAGGAGGTGACCCAGGTACCAGAGCAGAGATTCCCCTGCAGAGTTGGCAGGATCTTGCTACATTACAGAGGGCCAACAGGAAAATAATTTTGTGCTGTGGTCAGCTGGAGGTGCAGAGCCTGAACTTACAACCTCAGCCACTTTTTGAGGGAGAGTAACATCCATGTAACAGAGCAGGTGGGGCATGTAATAGTGGAGGGACACCAACAGATGATGTGGCTGAGAGTAAAAAGGAGGTCCCTGAGATCTCTTCAGGGCCTTTGAGCTCCTCTGAAGGACCGATCTCAGCTGCTGCTTTGTGCCCGTCTCAAGGATAGCACGTAAATCCTCTGAAGTGGTAGGCTCGTTTCCAGCCTTGCTGGCTGCTCCGAGGTGTGTAGGTGTGCTAGCAGGAGCCAGCACCAATTTTGCATCTCCAGGGGGACAGCATGGATTTCAGGGTCTGCCTCTGACCACCTCACTCTGTGGGTGGCAAGGATCTGCCCCTGCAGGGAAGGTCCCTTTGCTGTAGAAAAATGCTTGGTGATCCTTGGGTGGATTTCTGCTGTGAAAATATTAGATATCATGACACATTTCAGCTCCGTTTTCAATTTTGCTCTTCCAGACAGCTCACTACATTTCCATGTTGCCCATAGCAACAGCTTCTGGTTGAAAATAAAAGAGTTGTGACAAAGGATGGTTTGCTGGTGGATATGTAAGAATTGTTGATATTATTGCTATTACCATTATTATTACTATCACTATTATTTATAGCTTTGAGGGACTTCCAGCATCTGTTTTCAGTCAGGAATGCAGAGGTGGGCAATCCAAAACAATATCGCCCCAGAGGCACCTCCACAAGCCTCGGGGTGCAGTGGCCTGGGACAAAGGGACCAAGGCCACAGCAGATCTGATTATCTCCTCTTGACTAAACAACTGCTTTTCTTGGCAGAGATGTGGTGGGAAGAGGCCTACACTACCAGCAGGGAGTCCTTGTTCCCAGAAAAGATGTGCATGTGTGTGCGTGTGTCCGGGGCTGTTGGACAGCGCAGCGTGTCAGCCACGCTCGGGCAGTGTGATGTGCTGCCAGTCTCAGGGATGGTGCTGCCTGGGGAGATTCCTGCTCTTCAAGTCATGACCATTGCTGCACAACACACAAGTCAGAGGTTCTTCGCAGAGGATATCTTCAGATGGGCTGAGCTGAGCAGAAGTGACTCAAGGCTTTGGATGCTTGGGTTTCTGGGTGACTCTGTTTTATTTCACTATACTCTCAGTTTTCATCACATTTTTGTGTTTCAGGGAGCTTATCAGAGCCTGTGGCTCAGTGGTCTGGGTGCGTGGTGGGAGAGGTGTCTTCTTGTGAGCTCTGCCATGGTGAGCAGATGAACAACAATTAACTTGTTTCAGAACAAGTTGTTTTTAAGGAACAGTGCCTAGTGATTGGGGCTTTGACCTCGTAAGTTTTTCCTTTTGATCATTTTCATGTTGATCTTTAAGCAATTTACTTTACACATTGAGACTGAGGTTACTCATGATTAAAAGAAGGCTGTGGCTCATACATAGCTCTCCCTCTCAGCTCCCAAACATTTGGCAGGCTCAGGCATCCCTAGGTGGGCTCAGAAGTCATTACACCAACCCACAGCTTTCCTGGGATTTCTGGCTAGCAGCACATTTTGCCGAAATTCCCTCAGAGCCTTCTGGAAGGAGTCTGGGAAAGCACCCAAATGTTTGGGGAGCCGTTTTCTGCTGTACTGCCCTGGGGCCTGTTCACCCGTGGAGGGTGGAAACGAGCATCCCAAGGTGTGGTTGTTTAAAGCACTTTCATTTCAAAGTAGGAAGGAAAAATCAATTCCATTTAAGCAGCCTTTAGGTGTTTTCCATCTGTTTAGGGGTGGTTTCCATTGTTTCAGTTCCCACCTTGGATCCCTGTTTGGTTATTTACTGACAGCTCCCTTTCTGAGCCCTGGAACATCCTGGCCAGGATGGGCCTAAGAGGGAGACAAGATCTTTACAGCTGGAAACACTGGGAGAAAATGTGCTCCCGTGGTGTTTTCTGTAAAAGCAGCAAATCCCAGAGGTTCCTCCTGACCCTTCCTACTGGTAACGGGGTGAAGAGATGCTTAAATGAAATCCCAGTGGCTGTGGCAGGGGATGGTCCTGATGGTTCCCTGTTGTAGAGCAGTGGCAGGGAAGAAACTCTTGTCACCAGGACTTCCTGGGACTGCATGGAATCACCAAATGGTCCAAGCATGGTGCAACCCCATGTGCATCCCATGGTGCAACAGCTCTGGCAGCTCAGCCACAGGAGAAGCTCAGTAGAAACCTCAAGGTTGAGTACGATGCAGAGTGGCAGCTGGGAGTATGCTCTGAGCCCCTGTGATCTCAGATTTCACTAAGTTCAGCATCTCTGGGCTTTGGTTACTGCTATGTAGCACACATGGCAGAATAAACTGGGGGACACAGAGATGCTCTATTGAAGGGGATAGATCCATCCCTGAAGGAGGTTACTTCCAACCTTTCTGGAGTAGGTTGGATTTGGAAATGGGATGCTGGAGGAAAGGAAACCACAGCTGCAGGGCCCACATCCCAAAAGCAGCCTGTTAGTTCAGCATCTCTTCAACTTTCCCCAGTGCTACTTATGCAGAAAATAAGAGCATCCAGCCAGCCCCTGTCCTGCAAGCTGGAAAAGGCAAGCTTCTGCTTTCTCCTCCCAGAGTACTCTGCATCACTTCACTCAGCCTGGGACCTGTCCAGAGTTAGACTCATTTTCCCTTGAAAATGGATGGGCCATATTTCCCCCTCCTGGTGGTTGTCTGCTGCGAAAGTGGGAGGTTTCTCTTAAGTGCTTGATACTCTTGTGAGGGTACTTGGATATTCCAGGAGACCACTGTGTTCATGGTTCAGCATCATCATCTCTCTTCAGCATTTGAAACAAAGATATAGGTGTATATAAACATACATATGTATAGGTATATATGTGTGTGTGTGTGTATATATGTGCCTGTCTGCTGGAGGACATTGCCATTATCCATAAATTCAGGCTTTTTGTCCTGTTAAACTTCATCCCATTTCTACTATTCCACTCCACAGTTTTGTTCAATTCCTCCAAAGTGACATATAAATCCTTTTTTTTTTTTGGTTAAAACTATTACATATTTATGTTATCACAAATTCGTCAGCATATTATTTTTGTGCCACTGGCACTACCAGAAATACTAAATGATGAAGACTGATCTTTAAGGATCACCAGAAGTTATCTTTGTGCAACTTGAATAAACTCTTACTGAGACAGAGCACTAGTATCTCCCTTAGTCCCTTTGTTACCCATTTCACAGTTCCTTCCCACCAGGTACTGTCTTTTCCATTTTAAGTAACAATTTCACACAGAACACCATAAAAAAAGTCCAGAAAAATATGATTGAATGCCTTGTCTTTGCCTAGAATACTCAGTTATTCAGGAAAGCTTCAAGAATTCCCTAGCAAGGATTCCACTGGGCAGGCCTGCTGCAGACAGCAAGAGCTGCAGTTTCTCAGGGTACCTTTCTTGCGTTCCTTAAATTACTATATACCAGCACCACTTCTAAACCACTGTAGATTAATTTCAAATACTTCCTGCTGGACTTGCAATTTCATGCTCGTTTCTTCTCTGACTCTGGGGTGGAGCTGGTCCATTTCCTCCAAATTGCGTGCATTGAGCTCTTTGAGCTTTCTTTCTCCTTTAGATGTGGTTGTTTCCATATCCTGATGTCCATCCATCTTCAGTTTGGCCTGAGATTCAGCATCCTCATTCTTCCCAAAGGCTGCCACCTTATTTGAGGATGTATTATATAGTAGGGATTTAGTACCTTTAGCCTCTGCCATACTGTGAGCACAAAGAAGCCACATTTTTTTCTTCTTCGTTTATGACTCAGGAACTTTTTGCTACTTGTTTTTATTTCCTTTGCAAGATCTAACACAACTTGACTTCGGCAATTCTCATGTTCCCCCTGCACTGCCTGACCTTTAACATAAACTTCTCTTGGCTGGTTAATCCCTTTTTTCATCTATTACAGTCTTGTGGTTATTCCTAATAACTTTTTTTTAAGGATTTAGCCATTCCCCAGAGAGGTTTCTTCTCTTGCCTGGGACTACATTCCAGATTGTTGGAAGTTAACTGATTTCCCTGAGTAATTCCCTTAATTTCTCAAAACTGCCTCAGTGAAAAAGTTCACATCAAGCTAACAACTTATTTTTAATTTAAATTGAAATATCATGGGTGCATTCAACCCAATATATAGTTCTTATCAAAGCCAAGCAAAAAAGTCTTCCCCCCTGTTGGACTAATCACACTTCAGCAAAGAACCAGACTTTTGCGTCCAGGAGCAGCCACATCTCATCATTGCTAACAGTGTGATGGAAAGTCAAGGTTTTCATTAAAGACACCACTCCCCTGCTCAACTCTATGGCAACACAGAAATCCCTGTCCACACCCGCATCTGACCCTAATGATCATAGAATTAAAGAATGATGAGGGTTGGCAAAGAACCTTAAAGAACATAGAATTGTTAAGGTTGGAAAAGAGCTTTAAGATCATAAAGTCCAACTGTCAGCTCAGCACCACCACCATGTTCACCATTAAATGTGTCCTGAAATGTCATATCCACATGTTTTTTCAGCATTTCCAGGGATGGTGACAACCCTTTCTGTGAAGAATTTTTCCCTAATACCCATTCTAAACCTCTCCTGATGCAATCAGGCCATTTCCTTTCATCCTGTCACTTGTTACCTGGGAGAAGAGACCAACCCCCACCCGCCTACAACCTCCTTTCAGGTAATTGTAGAGAGCAATAAGGTCCCCCCTCCACTTCCTTTTCTGCAAACTAAACACTCCCAGCTCCCTCTGCTGCTCTTCATCAGGCTTGTTTTTCAGGCTCTTCGCCAGCTCTATTGCCCTTCTCTGGAAACACTCCAGCACCAAAATGTCTTTCTAGTAGTGAAAGACCCAAAACTGGACACAGGATTTCAGGTGAGCCCTCATCAGTTCCAAGTGCAGGGGGGCAATCACTGCCCTGGTCCTGCTGCCACACTATTGCTGGTACAGGCCTGGATAACATTGGCCTTCTTGGCCACCTGGGCACACTGCTGGCTCGTGGTCACCAACTGTGGACCAACACACTTTTTCCACCAGGCAGTTTTCCAGCCACTCTTCTCACAGCCTGTAGCACTGCCTGGGGTTGTTGTGACCCAAGGGCAGGACCCAGCGCTTGGCCTTATTGAACTTCATACAGTTGGCCTTGGCCCATCATTACAGCCTTTCCAGATCCCTCTGCAGGGCCTTCCTATCCTCCCACCTTGATTTTGTCTGCAAACTGACTGAGGGTGTGTTTGATCCCCTTGTCCAGGCAGGCTTTAGGAGCTTTCAGGTTTATGGGTCTTGGAAGGTTCAAGTCTTCGGGAGCTAGATATAAATAGGCTATCGGATAACTACTCTAGTGCTGCAACAAACTAGTGTCTGTTGAGAATTTAGGAGAACTCCACACGCCATCCACCTCTCTCAAGTGGTTTTCAGCACCATGATTGAAAAAGTCTATAAATGACAGAAGTATCCTGAACCATTTCATCCCCTTGTCTGTATGTTGCTTTAGTAACCATCAAGTAACCAGTCCTCCTGCTTCTCCTCTGTTAGCTTTCTGGAGATAAGATCAGGTCCATATACCATCTCTATCCCACATCTTGAAACCTGCAAGAATGTGCTGTTCCTCCACTCCAATAGGGCTGACTCTGTCCATTTTCCTAAACATATAGTTGTCTTTACAGCTAAGGGGAACACGGCTAACTTGAGGCCCAAACAAGCATCAATATGATTGAGAACAATTTGCTTCACAGGTCTGGAAGGAAAAGTTTGGAAAAGACTGGAGGGGTCCTACAGTAATGTTTCACCAGCACAAAGGGGAATAACTGCAGTTCTCATCCCAGGAGGTCCCACACTGACCAAGAAACAACACACAGTTGTATGTGTTCCTTCCAATTCTCTCTCTTTCTATGATGCTCTGCTATGATGGTCTCTCTTTCTGTGATGGAACCTTTGTCACATACAACATCCAGCTGGATAGATCATGCAAATGCCTTTGGTGATGTGTGGAGACTTCATGGTTCTTCCCTGATGGTCCCCCACAGGGGGCACATGGAGCCGATGGGGTGAGGAGGAGATTGCCAAAGGGATTCCCAGCTGCTGGTCAGTGCCCAAGCAACTTGGGGCTGCAGTGCCCTTCCATGCCAGCTCTGCTGGGATCAGGAGGCACTGGCCACAGGTCATGGTTTTGCACCATGATGATGCAGCACTGCTGAGGTCTCTGGGACCCCAGAGCATGTCCCATCAACAAATGCCCAGTGCAGTGCAACTCTGGGGCTGTTCCTGAGGAAGGCCTCAAAATGGTGTTCCCTTCTCCAGCAAGCTGGGGGTGAGTTCCCACATTCAAAAAAGTCTCTTCTACTTAGGACTTCAAGTGCATTTTTCACATGGGAAAAATCTTGCCACTGGTGAAAGATCCAAAGACAAAGCCGAAGTGCTGCGTGAAGGCTGTCAAGTGCTGGGAAATGTTTGCTCTAGAGAGGTACATGAAATTCCTCTCTAGTACCAAAATGAGCCCAGTCTGAGGTAGCTGGTCTGGGTCTGAACAGTTTGACTGGATGACGATGCAAGGACTTTCAAACCTAGAGGCTATGTAATAAAATAAAGAGTTTTCAAGTGCAGCCCAGTTCCCACAAGAACACAATCCCATTTTCTCCATGAAAACTCAAAGCCTTGTGCTTAAGTCAAGCTTTTTACCTGGAAAGGCATACGTTTGAACTGGTCAACAGACAATTTTCCCCTAGCATGAATTTGTAGCTCACTGTAGAATCAAATTCTTCACATTCAAACCTTTCTTTTGCCACTTGCAGTGAGCAAATTTCTTGTTCTTTTCCTCCTTCTTTTCTTCTTCTCTTCCTAATTTTCTTGTTCTCTATGATAAATTGAATTTTTCTATTATGCTTTTTCCTATTCCTATTCTTTTTGTTTTTCTTATTTGCTTGTTCCAATTCCTATTCTTATTTATATTTTTGTCATAGGATCACAGAATGGTTTGGGTTGCAATGGACCTTTGAAGGTCATTTAGTCCAAGCCCTGAGCTATGATGGGGGACATCTTCAACTACATCAGGTTCCTCCTGATCTTAGTCTTATTCCTTTTGGTCTATGTCTTCCTCTACTGTTGCTGTTACTCTAATTACTATTATTATAATAATTAGTATTACTATAATAATATTGGCATTAGTATCATCATTACAGGCTGGAGTCACTCTTCAGACCAAAACTGTGTGTGTGCTGTACAAACACATGATGTCCATGACCCCCATTCCAGAGCCTTTCCAATTTAAGAGCCAAGGAAGAGCAGGCAGGACAGGTCAGCAGGGTGAGTGGCTCCTGTGCTGTTCTGACACACAGGCAGACACCTTGCTGCCAGCTGGCTTTGCCCAGGAGTTGGCACATGGCTGCTGGAGAATGGCACTGGGGACCTGTTGGTGGTAGATGGTGACAGGGGCAAAGGAGGCTGGTAGTGCATCTCCAGCCAGGGTCGAGTAAGGCTTCAGGGCCCTGCAGGCAGAGGAGCGAACAGAGCCATCTGGGTAACATGATAAGGCACTCATGGCATCTGAAAATAAAGGCTCATCCATCTAAAAAAAGCCCTGTGTTGGGGATAAGGCATTACTTAACACTTAAGTGAAAGGGCTCTGACTTTTGTACCACAGCTAGGCTTGGGCAACTTGTACAATGATTTAATTTTAAAAGCAGAGGAGCACTGAGCTGGTGTGCAGATAATCATCAACAACAAATATCATTACTTATAGCTTGAGAAAAGGATTAGTGGCCACCACAAATGGTTCCACTGTGCAAGGTATTGTACAGATATCTAGACGATTCCATCCTTTTCCCCCCAGCTTTTCAATCTTAAAACTAATCAGTGAAACATGGGGATATGGTGGCACATGAGAACCTGATTGCCCTGGGATTTCCCTGCCTGTTTCTGAGAGGGTTGAGTTGGAAAAGGATATTGGAAGCAGAAGGGTGAGGGGGGGGGCAGTAGAGAGGCAGGGTGGGATGTGTGCTGTGAGGATAAAAGCCAGAACTACAAAGGGATGCTAAAAGAAAGCCAGAGAGGGACGTTTTACAGAGGTGTGTAGTGATAGGGCTTTAAACTGAAAAGGAAAGGGGAAAGGGCTTTAAACTGAAAGAGTGTGGGTTTAGATTGGGTACAAGGAAGAAATTCATTACTGTGAGGGTGGTGAGGCACTGGAACAGATTGCACGAAGACACTGTGGATGCTCCACCACTGGCAGTGTACAAGGCTAGGTTGGATGGGGCTCTGAGAAACCTGGTCTAGTGGAAGGTGGATCTGACCATGGCAGGGGGTCTAGAACTAGACGATTTTTAAGGCCTCTTCCAACATAAACTTTATGATTCTATGATAAGCCTGCCAGCCTGCAGCAACAGCATGGGTGAGCATGGAGGAGCATGGATGGGGACAGTGCCCTCTGCTCACCCCACTCTGCTCTAATGAGGGAGCAGACTGCAGGTTACTGCTGCCCCTGGCATCATGCCCACCCCAGATGTGGGTTTGTGCTGGTGATGCTTCAGTTCTCTAACTCTCTTCAGTTCCAAACCTGATTGGGGCCAAACCCACACAACACAGGCTCTCTGCAAGTGTGTAGTGAGCATGCCATGTACACAGACCCTTCTCCAGTCCCTGTGAGAGGAGGCTGGACCCACAGGCTGCCCCATCCCTACATCCTGCTTCGCCCAGCAGCAAGAAAAGGAGGGCTTCCCTGTGACAGAGGTCTGAACCTGGATGATGGGCTGATTCTGCTCCTTCAGCAGTCTTGGAGCAACTCATTTGGGTGCCCCATGGGGTTGCCAGGTCCCACCTTTGATAGGCTTAGGATTTAGCATCACAGCAAAGACATTGTGGTCACCAATCTTCCAATAAGTGCAGAAACCCACTGGTTTTGGTGGCCTGGTCATTTCTGGGTGTGCTGTGAATTCAGGTGGAATTCACACAAGCGGCAGTTTTTTTGCTTCTCAAATTGCAGTAGGATTTTAAGAGCAAGCCTACCAGAAAGGGTCACTTAAAAAATGCTCTGAAATAACCTGCCATGGGAGGGGACCTTCATCTCCTCACATCTTATGACACCTTTCTCCCTCCTGGAGCTTCCTCAGAGCAGGTTTTTTCTTACTTGGGCTGATCAAGTCCCAAACCAGGGACGAGCAGAGGGATGTCAGCTGCCATCACAGTTTCTCATCCTCATTCCAAGCCCAGCTGTCCTGTAGGAAGCTTCGCATGCCTGGAGGGCCGCTGGCTGCCCACCCTGCTTCTGCAGGGGCCTGATGACACTTCCAGGGTATGCAGGAGCTGGGGGAACCATGAACAGGGAGTCACAGTCCACCAAGCATGGTCAGGTGTAGATATGTCCTCTTGAGAGGCACTGCCATTCTCCAACTTTTAGCCTGTCAACAGCTCCATTGTTCACCATGCGGAACCTCGGAAAACAGGTCTCCAGCCAGCACTGAGCTTTGCTGCAGGTCCTCAGCCCCTCACAAGATCGGGGGGCCAACATGGACCTGCGTCTCATCTGTTATTGCTGCCCTCATCTGTTATTGCATCAAAGTGAAGGGCATTGGCACAGGATCAAGGTCTGGGCTACAGCAGGGCCACGCAGGGTTACTCTGGAAAATATGTGCACTGTTATTTTATTCATCTAAAGCTGAAGTAGTTGGTATGAAAGAAAATAGCTTGTGGTCTTCATACCTTGAGTCAATGAATTCCTGGGCCTTTTATAGCTCAGGAATGCTGGATGCTTGAGGTTGGTTTTACAAGGCTGCGAAACGGTGGCTTAAGGACTGGATGGACATTAATCACAATGGGACGATGACAGCTGCTTGTGTTTTACTCGTCTCTCAGGTGATATCGCACTTTGCACATTGTGCCCTGTTTTCCCCATTTGCTTTGGGCCACAGGGAAGGGGGTTACTTCCTTCAGGCTTGTGAGGCCACTGCATTCACCAGTTTTAGTACAGGCATTCGAGGGGTGAGCCCATGACACCAGCATGTTGGTGCAGCGCCAGCACCCGCTTGGCACTGGCCTCAGGCACTTCCCTGCACTTTGCTTTCCCCACAGGCTGCTGTTTGAACAACACTCTTGCACTGTGGGGAAGAGGAGGAATGTTTCTCAAATTTCCGTGATCTCTGTATAATAAGAGCTACAGACCTGTAGGGAGAGGGGTTCATGTGCAGTTGTCCTCTGAAGCCCCCATCAGCGCAGGCTGGGAGGGGAGGGGCAGCCTAGCAGAGACCCCGCCACAGCAGCTCTCCCACACCCACGCTGTCCACTTGCTGGGTGAGCAGCTCATCTGGTACAGGATACTCAGAAATCTGACTAAGGGTGGTCCACGAACACAGCTGTCCATGAGGCTTTTCCTACCCTACCACTGGTTTGGCCTCTGTTAGTTTCTGTTCTCCCATGGCCTTGAAAAACAAACAAGCTAAGGCCCAAATTTTACTGTCAAATCTTAACAATCAACAAATTTTTGTTCTTGATGGTAGAGAGTCAGGGCATGACAAATACTTTCAGCTGCCATGTCTTGAAGATGGAGAGATCAGATGGGTCAGGCTGATCTGTGCTCATACGGGGAATATGAAGTGCTGGGATGTGGGTGAAGCAAACTGCTGCTTAAATTTCTGCAACCCCCTTGGATCTTTGCTGACAACATGTGCAAGGATTTGGGGAGAGAGGGGACAGGAGGAAGAGAACTCATAGGAGAGAGATGCCCTCAGTGGCATTCATGCCTTTCATGCCTGCAGCTCCCTGGGACCTGATTCAGGAATTTTCTAATAGATACTTTCAAGAGCGTGTGAGAGCCTGCTAAGCAAACCTCCCTTACTCAAAGACAGGCACTTGAGTAACTTTTGCTCCCCTCCCTCCATTTATTTCAGTTGCATTAACAAACATAAGAACAGTATTTGCACTGGGCAGGAGCATTTCCCTTGCTCATACAGCTTCAAATAGGATTTGATCTTTCTTCCTTATTGAAGACATTATAGTCATATAATTCAAGAATATCTAGATCTACAAGGTATTTAGGTACGTTACTTGCACTGACCCAACACCTGTCAAAAAAAGAAGCCCCAGACTCTCAAGAAGAAATTAAAAAAACCAAAGGGAGTGCTATGCTTAGCAGGAATACAGGGCTAAAGCATATTCAGATCTTCATCAAACTGTCTCATTAAATTTCCACCCTCATCACCTTCAGGTGAAGATGATCTCACTAAAATCCTGCTCCTCCTGCTTGGCCAAGCTTCCGGTTTGATCTGCTGCTTTGAAGACCTACTGATTTCATGCCCACGTACACCCATGGTGGCACTTGCTGTGGGGCCTTTCATTAGCAACGGTGAAAAACGGAGCAAGTGCAGCCTTAAAGTCCCTGAGGCATCCCTGCTTAGTCTTAGTATGTTGTGTACAAATCTTATAGAATTGTTTTAAAAGTCCTTTCTTCTTGGGGTCTGAATATATTCACACTGGGACAGTGAGAAAATAAACATGTTTATACATTTATTATATACAATAGTAAGGCACAAGTTTAAACAGCAAAGAATAAGAAATCTTTGGCTGACCAACAATATCAACATTTGCTGGAGGTGACACATAACGTTCTTTTGTTCTCCCCCCTATGTACAAATAACCCTCCAGCTGTACAACACTGTACACAAACTTCTTTATACAACCAACAACAATAAAAAATGACAGTATTTTACAACTAGTTACCCACATCACCTGGAATGGCTACAGCACAGTTTCCTCAAAACACAAAACAGTTCAAAGAGCTGGGAAAACCAGCACAAATGGAGCTGTGCTGCTCTGCTGAGAGGGGCTGATCTATGGCAGTAGTACTCCACCCAAGCCCTGCTAGTGCTCAGGCTTGGGGATGACCCTCTGGTCCTCCAGACCTTCCCTCCAGGAAAACTAACATCTCTTGAGTTCAACACAATTGAGGAGAATGAACCTTTGGGTTTATTTGAGCTGTTACCTACAACATGAGTTGCTGACACAGTTGCCTCTGTGACCATGAATCTGGGGCAGCCTCAATTGCAAACACAGCTTTGGAAACTGGAGGTACTGTGGTCTCCACAAGGAGAAGGAGGAGTGCTTTACCTTAGTTGGCTTGGAGAAGCTGAGGAGAACCACTACCAAACGTAACTGAAAGCTGTATCACATGTGCTGATCCAACAGTGTTTCTGCTGGATGCCTCGCTGTCTGCCTGCACACATCTTATTGAACAGTTTCATTAAAAGAAATAATACAGCTGGCAATAAATTGCTTAGGGACTTATAAGCACCTGGATATCCTTACTTCTTGGATAAAAAATTATGAAATGAAATAAAATATTTGCCAACATTTTACTTGTATTCCCTTGCTTTGTCTTCCTCCTATCCCAGTCCTACCACAGACAGTTAAGGAAGGGCCATGGAGGTGGGTCAGCAGTGATGTCATGCACGGGCCCAGCTTGTAATGCAAACAATTACAAGGTTTAAATTAACTTTAGAGAAAAAATTAAATTGTCTTACAAGGCATATATTAAGCTGCATAACATCTTCCAAGGGTTTTACACATTTGGTTTCTCAATGCAAAGCTGCTAATACTTAAAACAGACACTTTGCTTGCCTGCACAACCTACCTACCACTACTTCATTTAACAAGTGCAAAAATCAGAAAGAGGGTGACAACATGTCTAATTCTAAGTACACACAAAAATAAGTGCATAGCTTTAACACAGCAATTGTGTCCTTTAAGAAAGAAAGGTATCAGCCAGGCAGTATGGAGCACAAAGCACTGGCCCGCCAAGGCTTTGAGTTCACAAGGACTTCAGTTTTTGGCTAAGCAGAGTTTAAATTGCCCGGTGTTCTCACGGTCAAGGGCTCTGATTCAATACCTAGAGGAAGGAGTGACCTTGAGCCAGCCCTGGGTGCACAATTAATTCTAGCACCCATTACCTTTCCACCCTAGGCAGCTTCACATGAAATCCCAACACCCTCTTTCCCAAAGCCCAGTTTTTCTTAAAGTCATTATGGTGCACTACAAGGTTCTGGAACTGCAAAGGCAATACAAAAATACCACAGGGAGGAAAATTTCCCTATCAGCATGTGCGATGCACGAAGCAAATGGTATGCCATGATTAATACAACTGGTGAGTTGGCTGCCTTACAGACAGTCACCACCTCTTACTAAATTCAGGGACAAAGTTGAAAATGAGAAATGCTCCATCCTGGGTAAAATAAGGTGAAAAGAAACTGCAGCTCAGCACAGAACAACATGATGCTCACGCAGTGCTTTGCATTAAACCCTTCCTGGCCTGATCCGACATCCCTTAATGCCCAGTCCCATGTCAGTTCAAACATATGTATGCTCAAGGAAGGTAGAATTTGGCTGTAGGCATTGAAAATAAGCAAAAAGCTTGTTCTTACCACAAGCACACTGATTCTTCCATTACTATGAACCACTGCACAGTAAGAGGGATCTTCTGATCTCACATGCAAACTCAGCTTAATTCCTCTGAAAACACACCCATGCAGCCCCCTGACTGAAGAAGCTCCGTAGTGCACAGCCCTTCAGGAAGCTGCCGCGATCCTCCACCAACTTCCCTCCTGAAACCTTCATGAGGAACCCCCTCCCCCCACTCTACATTCATCCTCCATGAGAATTCCAGACAACAACTGCTCCTACCAAAAAAAGAAGTCTCAGTAAGCTCTGAGGTTGCAAGACTCGAATATTTGCACTGTAGATCCAGCTCCAAGAGCAACACTCGCCCAGCCAGGAAAGAGGCACCTGACCTGCCTGCCCAGGAAAACCACACCACGCCACTTCACACAAATACTTACAGGAACCTGCCGTGTACATATACAGACCAATTATTC
This sequence comes from Serilophus lunatus, assembly GCA_013399895.1. Classification (NCBI taxonomy): domain Eukaryota; kingdom Metazoa; phylum Chordata; class Aves; order Passeriformes; family Eurylaimidae; genus Serilophus; species Serilophus lunatus. The sequence goes on along the minus strand of VXBA01002618.1, from coordinate 657,019 downwards.
ACAAAAACTAAGCAGTGAAACTTTTGAGACTTTGAAACTTTTGAGAAATGCATTGATACTGAGGAAGATGCAAGTTTTCCCTGGGTTACTCAGAAATTCTCTCTGGCCTCAAAAGAGACAGGATTTTGCTCCCTGTCCTGGCTGCAGGGAGGCAGGAAAACAGAGTGGCAGTGTGCAACCCGTCTGTAACTCCACTACCTTCTCTTTATGCCAGAAAACACAGCTTCCTTTTTCCTCAACCATCTCACACCATCTTCCATTTTCGAGGCCCCTTTCTGTTCATAAAATCCCAGATGTTCATTTCATCGCTCCTCTTCAGCACTCTTGACTTCTCGCCTGGTCCAAAGTCTAGACATATCAGACTCAAGCTTCATCTTGTGCACAAACTTTCTCTTTCTTCAAACTCTCAGGGTTAGTTTTCAAGGTTGGCACACTGAGGACCATCTTGGAACTGGTACAGCCACATGTGAAATCCCAGAGACAATGTCCTCTGCTCAGATGAGGACTTCCATCATGTCCATATCTGGAAACTCAGGCTTGTGCAGCAAGCTGCTCACTCTGCCTTTGCTGTCAGGCAGCTTCACATGGCTGGAGTTCTCTGCAATGGAAAGAAGGGAAAGTTGGTCTTCAGCTCAAATTCAACAGCAAATTGTTCAAAGCAAATATCAACCCATTTTTTGGGGAGTGAAGGTGAGGTATGTCTTAACTGTACATCCTACATCCAGAAAGCCAAATTTGTTCAGGACACTGAGAATGTGCAATGCTTATTCCCTGCATAATGAAACCAAATGTGTTGGTGTGCACAGACCCCGAGGGCAAGCACAAAAATGGTATTTAAGAGATACAGATCAAAGTACCTCTTTAGCTAAAACCATAGAATGGTCTAGGTTGAAAGGGACGTGAAAGACCATCTAGTTCACTGACAGTCAGCCATATTTTTAGAGAGAAAGTTTGTTTTTCAAAGTATATGAATGTGTAGGAAGCAGATTTTTTTGAAATCATGTGTGCAAAATAAATGTCTCCTTTGCTAGGGCTGCAAACCAGCCTAAAATAATTACAATTGCACTTCTTTATCCCCTCCTAAAAAAAAGATCTTCACTTCATCCTTACTATTCCCCCACCTAGGAAGAAAATAATCCTGTCACAAACCACAGTTTCAGTTGAAAAAAAAAAAAAGAGAAGAGTCTGAGTATGCGAACAGGTGTGAAGTGTTTTCAGGACATGAAACTCTGCAGTTTTGTATCTGGCAGCATGAATAATTGCATTTGCTGCAAACTCTGCCTGCCACAGGTGAGCAGAATTTTACAGAAGCTGCTCTTGCAAAACCAGACTGGGCAGCCTTGCAAAGTTCTCTCTCCACAATTTTAGTTTCCCTGGAGAAACCCCCACTCCGCCTTACAAACTGTGACAGCATCACGCCCACACACATCTCCACCCCATCAATGCTGAGGTGCCTCTGGGGTGCTGACATTTTCCACTGACGTGGGGATCTGGCAGAACTTACCCAGTTTCTCACTGGCCACTCGTGTCCCCGGGGGCCGCGGGGCTGGGCTGTGTGATGGGGTGGTGCCCAGCCGCCCACGGCCGGGGAAGGAGGCGGTGGCAGGCCAGAAGAGCTCGGCAGCTTTGTCCGTCTGCGTGCTGCTGTCTTTGCTGCCCGTCTTTGCGTGGGAGGCTGCCGGGACTGGGACGGGCATGCACGACAAGGAGGGCAGAGGAGGAGGCAGCGAGGGACCTGAGGGGTGGTCGTGGTGCTCCTTCCCCAAGAGCAGCCCTGAAAACACACAGAGGTCAGTCACATGCTGGCCTAAACGTAAGTGCTCTCCCCCCATCCCAACCCATATCTACAAAGTGCTGGTCTGGGTATGTCTTCAGCCCTTGAGCTTGGCTTAGATTTTCCCCTGTTGCTCTTTTTCTGACATCCATATGGTACTTTCCTACAAAACAGTTTTTTGAAAGCAGCTTCCCCTTCCAGCATCCCTTTCCCCATCCCAGCAGCACTTACTCCTGGCACATCCTTGCACACCTCCACATGCCGATCCTACACAGCCCCGAGCCACGGGCGCTTCTACGCTCATTTTCCCATTTAGCTGTCATGTCACATCATGCAGTCCTATCCACAGGGATGATCACCCTCTTGATTAACCAGGCTTTTTTTTCTAGCCCAAATTTGTTGTTTACTCCCAAAAAGTTGCAAACATTGTGTTCTTGTATCTGGGAGGATTCCCTCAACTATGGCTTTCTATAATCTATGCAGAACGATTTAAGATGACTAAAAATATAATTAAGATACAATACAAGGTTAAAAAATGACTAATTTTTGACTTCAGCACAAGGGCACATGTCATTTCCATAGAAAGAACTCTGGAAATGAGCTGTCAGGGCAATGTGTGCCAAGACACTTTTGCTAAGCTCAAGCAGAACGATTACGACGAAATGATGAAGGAGCCAAAACCTGAACAAAAGCTGAGCTCACCTATGCTTCCCTTCCAGATCTTCTCCTCCTTCCTCTCCTCAGCTATCTGGTTGCTGGTGAGCGAGGTCTGGCGTGAATGCACACCCGTGGCAGCGGCGATGGAGGGGACAGACCGGGCTGGTCGCAGGCTGGAACTGTCAGCTTTCCCTGGGTCCTTTCGTGACCTTTGCTGAAGGACCTTGATCATGGCATCCTTCTCAATTATTTTGGCATGGAGATTCTTTATTCTGCCAAAATATGAATGCTCTGCTTACAGAAATGGTAAAAATGTTTATATGAGCAGGTCTCCACACCCTGAGACAGCAGGGAGGTCCCTGCTGCTCTGTCCCCTCTGGTTTTGAGCTGCTTGGACAAGGCAGCTCCCAGCAGCTCCTCCAAGGATAACCGCACACTTGGAAACAGACAGCACTCCTAGTTATCGAGCCAAAACTTTTCTGCAAGGTTAACTGAACCTGTCTGTCTGTGCTGTGGCTTTACCAATCCAGCAGGAGCAATGAGGGCAGTATCCTGATGGCACTGCAGATTGCTGCCTTCACCGCAATTTTTTACTCTTTACAGGAGTGAAGACCTGCTGAAGCGAGTGGAAAGGTTTCCTTCTGTTTCTCTAACAGCTGTACTGGGCTCTTCCTTCTCCCTCACTGCTGCAGAAACAATCAGTACATGTTGGTGTGCAGAGCAGAGAAAAGCTTGCTACTTCTCTCATACAGATCCTGAAGACTCTCAAATCACTAAAACAATGGGATTTTTCCTAGACTCTTTTCTGGGTATGATTATACTGTACCAGAAGAGTACAAAATTATATTTAAAAAAAATATCGTACACTATGACAGTGAGTATAATGCAACTGCATTTTGTGAAGCAGTGAAAGCTAAAATGACACATTTGGCACACCTATATATACAAAGGAGATGGCAACTTCATGGTGGCTTTAGTTTTCATAATCAGGTGTCTAATCTGCAATGAAAACGCAAGATGCTAATCTATCTTCAATTAAGTCAATGGCAAAACTCCACTACTTCCCTGGAAGCAGGATTAGCTTGCATCTGTGAGTGGAAAACAAAAACCAAACCCAGTAAAAACAAATACACCTTTTTTATAAAAGTATCTGCAGACTTGTCTTCTTGTGAGGAAGCCAACACTGAAGAAAATATTTTAGAAAGTGTTTTAGTAAAACCCTAGAGGAATGCACACACTTTCTCAAGTGATTTTTACTCATCAAAAGGAATCAAGTCTGGATATAAAATACTGCCCAGATCTAATGCTTGTTGAACTACATGGCAACATGGCCATTTGTGTGCTGGAAATGGAGAAGTATCTGCAACAAAGACCATTACTGTCTCTGACCACCTACATCAAAAAAAATTTATTTTGTATATTCTGCTGCTTGCAAACACATCTCTTTTAGTGGTGCTCATAGTGCTAAATTTTGCAAACTGTTACTAAATGCTAATGTGACAATCACTCAAATTGAATGTGGAAAACTCAGTGTATCTAGAAAGAGCAACAAGGAGGAAAGAGCAAGGCAAAGGTATGCCCTTGTATTGCTGATTATGTAGGAGTGAGATTACATCTTCAGCCTTTATGACCAGATGCTCCTGTTTCCAGAGGAGGATTTTCACAGAGATTAAACAAGCACTCAGCTTCCTTGCATGCCAGACTATTTTTAATAGTGGAACAGCTTCTGTTTTGTAAGATGGTCGGTTTTGTCACAGAAGGTTTAACAGGAAGGTAGAAAGGAAGTTATCTAATGACAACAACCCTTTAATCCCCATTCTAATGCTGAAGAGCAAAGCTAAGTCGAAGTACAGCTAAGCCCACCCTCTCCAGGCATGCGGGAAGGAACAGAAGGGCATCCTGGTTAATCTGAACCCAGCCCAAACACCACAAGCGAGTATGGCACGACTTTCCCTTACGTGTACTCCATGTCCTGGCAGCGCCGGTTGGCTTGCACGATCTCCTCCTCCTCCTGCCAGCCCCGCACCTCCAGCGCCGTCTCGCCGTAGCTGCCATTGCGTGAGTGGCTGGGGGCCGAGGAATCCCTGGCAAAGAGGGCCACCACGGTGAGTCAGGCTCCTGAGACTGTGAGGGTGGTTTTTCCAACTGAGACTGGCATTTGCAAAGAAAACCCCAAACCCACATCCAAATAGCAAGCTAGCAATGGGTGCCTGTCCAAGTGGATGGCTTGCTGGTGTTGGGTCATCCAGCTGCAGGCTACTCTTGGTTGGGTTTGGTCATTTATGCCATTAATTTAACTGGGTTGAAGGAACAGAGAGCATGCTGAAACCATGGGTGACCCACACAGGGCTAACAACCATCTTGAAAGACAGGGTCAGATATCAGAGGGACCCACTCACCTGGTCCCAAGTCAACAAGACTACATTGCAAACAAGCCACAAAGCTTTACGCTTTGGAAGTTGAAAAATAGCGCAGGAATTGATGGCTAATTGATGGCTAAAGGACCATCGTGAGTCACGCACTTAAGCACATTTCAAAGGGAAAAATCATTTTAGGATGTTTTCTGGGGATTTGGTTTCTAAGAAACTGGGGTGAGAAGTTAATTTTCCCATCCTCCTGATCACTGGAAATTCTCACTGCCTTTTGTGCTTTTGGGCACCATGCTTTGACACAGACAAACTGGAGACAAATAGTCCAGACAAATGCAACGTGAATGGGAAAGGGTTTACACTAGGACGTGTCAGGAATGGCTGAAGGAAGTTAGCTCAGACCAGAGGAGATACAACAGGGAATATCTGACTTGCAATATGAGGCTGTTCGAACACCAACAGTGATCTGTTGTTCATCATGTACACCTAGGAAGGACAAGAATAACGGAGGTGATTTGCACCAAAGATGTTTAGTTTAACTATCAGGAAAAGCACTTTAGTTTGAAGATTAATGAAGTGGTGAAAGAGAGGATTTAGGCCACAAAATCTCCCTAATTACAGGTTTTTAAAACAAGGTTGAACAATTATGTTGCAGATCATGGGATGGATGCAGCCATATACCAACAGTCCCTGCTCCATCAAAGTGTTGGGAGGAGCTGCCTTACCTGTGCTGTGTAATTTGGCAACCCCACCAGGGTTAATGTATCTCCCTGTGATGTCATGCCAGCGTTACCCTGGTGGTGTGACTCAGCAGGCAAAGGCAAGCAACGTCCAACCTTAGGAAAATGCCCATTTTGTGTTATTTCCCCATGCTTTCCATGGTAAAGACAGCTGCCTGCTTGCAGCAAGGTCATCTTACCTCTCTGTTGCAGCCGTGGCTGCAGCATTCATGGCAAAGTGACGGATTGTACTCTCCTCCAGGTACTTCTGCTCCCACTTGGTCATGTCAGCTTCCAGGGCCAGGATCCTTTCCTCCTTCTCCCGCACCAGCTCCATCAGGGCTGGGGCATTGTGCTCAGGGACGCTGCTTGCCTGGTAGCTGCCCTGCCTCTGTCATTGGAAAGAGCGACAGACATTCACTCACTGCCAAGTACAGGAGCTGCTGACCTTTTCCTCCCCAGTTCCCTGGAGCATGCAAAGACATCCCCATGTCATCTGACAAGATCAGGTAGAAATTACAGGCTAAACCCCCTAGCTTACAGGAGAACAGACAGGTTTACCGTATGTACAACCCCAGCATGTTTCCCCAGACCATGTTGGCAGACGCATGGATTTGGCTGCTCCTTGGATGTGCAAGGATTTCACGGAATATTCCAAGCCAAAGAAAATGTAGGATAAAAAGTTGGTTGGAAAAAGAAGCAATGAAGCTTTAAAAGATGTTTTTCTTGCTAGGACTTCATCCCATGGCTGAGCAGTGCTCAGTATGGACAGGCAGCTATTACCTATATATAAAAGCTGAAAGAAAAGCGACATGTAATCCATTTAAAGCATCAGCTGGGAATATACCCCAGACATGCATTTATGCCTGTCTCTTCCGGCAAATTAGTTCTCATGTGCCCTCAGGGGATGCTTTCTATGGTGTAGGAGCTAACTTTCTGACCAGAGGGCAGAAGATCCCCAGGCACTGCGGGGTGGCTCCCATGGGATACTGACAAGCAGCAATAGGTGCGTAACTCTTTGCATTGATGCTGCAAGGAAAACGCTTACCTAGGCAGGATTTATCCCACATAGATATAGCACTTAAGTCACCTAAGCAGCATGGGTAGCTGCCCTGAGCTCCTCTCACTGCTGATAGAGAGCGGAGGCAGATGAAGATCCAGTCCTCAGCTCAGGAGAGGGGTGAACACACGCCAAGGGGAGAGGCGTGAAGCTCTGGGAGAACTCAGTATAAATAAATAAATAAATAAATAAATAAATAAATAATACTGTGCTAAAGAGGAAACCATGTCTCAGGAACACTGGCTTCTCCGTGAACTTCCAATGGCAAAGCTGTACCATCACACCATAGTGAAGGCTGCAGCAAACATTTCCCTTTTCTAAACTACATTTCCTCCTTCCAGACACTTATCTCCCGCTTACGGAAAACTTGAGATACCAGGGAAAGGCTGCAGCCTTTGCCTCTGGTGCAGTAACAATGTGTTTCGAAGCTGCTTTCTGGAAATGCAATATAGAGCAGCCCTTGGGAGCACTGGCTGTGACTCTGCTCCTGCAAAAATATTGTCAAATCTATGTCAAGAAGGTACTGTTTTGGAGGCATGGTCCTGGTCTACAAATGGTACCTTTGGACATCATGGGTGCTTGTCGTCTTCTGAGTCAAAACCTCTGCCAGCCCTGCATGCTCAGCCTACAATGCTAACTCAAAAGGATTAGTTTTTGGTCCCAACTCATGCATCAGCAATAATGAAGATTTGCCATTTAGACTCAGCTACAAGCAAGCCAGGGACAGAAGAGATTCTGGCTCACTGTCTCCTCGTATGCTGCGTTTCTTCTGCTGACTCTAGCAAAAATGAGAAAAAAGTCTCCTTTTTTTCTTTTCAATGAGAAAATGTCTCCATAGCTATAATTTTGATAACTGAGAAGACAGCTCTGAAGCAAAAAGCTGTGGTATTTTGATGACACATGACTCATTGCAGCATTGTAGCTCATAAACAAAAAGTATAAATAACAACCATAAAAATACCTCAAGGTCTCCTCTCAAAGTTAGCACGTGAGACAAAAAGTTAGAGTACCATTTCTCTTAAAACCTACTAGATAGAATGGGTGCAGGCATTTGGTAATTATGTCAACCAAAACCCCAAATACCAAGTGCCAAAAAAATTAAAAACTTAGCATCTCTAAGTTATACAGGAATTTTCTTCCAAAATGAACAGATGTAGCCTGAACTCCTAAGACAAGGACTTCATCAACAGTCCACCCCAGTCAACCTGTCCTTATATTCCAGCCTTTCTTAGTTCTAGTTTTATTTTCACTTGAATTTTAATTGTATTTTTCTCAAGTGTTCTTTCACTTACACCAGCATTAGCATGTCATAACCCAAGTAATTCCTTTGTTAAACTGGAGGAAAGCTGGCTAAGGGGGAACAGAGAAGAGCCACTGGAACAGGACTTGAACATCAGGCCCGTGGTGGACAGTGCAAGAAAGACTTAACATATTTGTACGGCATCAAGGAACAGTCAAGACGAATGAGAAGAGTCTGCAGGAACCAGCAGCGAGAGCGACACCATGGGAAGGGTTTGGGGGGGACCTGCCCTGGTGCTGCTGGAAAGAAGGAGTCGCTCTCAGGTCTGGCCACCTCATGACCCTGCAAACCACTGACTCTGACCGTAGAGCTGTTTCCCAATTGCATCCTGCTGGCAGGATCAGTCCATCTGCTTTCTGGCAGCACAAGCTCCATGTAACAGCTGCTTTGGTTTCCACTAATGCCTTATAAATAAGGAAAGGTTACAGCAGCAGATGCCTGCGATGACAGATATGAGTGGGCCCTTCAAGAATTACAAGAGCATCATGCTTTGCTTATGTTGCTGGTTTTGCCCCAAGTTGTAGTTTGATACATTTAGCACATCTGCTCACTTTCCACCAGAACCAATCCCCATGTATTTGGTATTTGGTATAGGCTGCAGCCTGAAAATTCTCCCTGCAACTTCCTCACACTTTTTTCTTTTATTTTTTCCTTTCCACATATGACTGAACTTTGGGACTTAGGGATGGAGGAGTTGTAACAAAGGAATGACTGTGCAAAAAATACAAGCATAACACTACCCCTCCAAAGACATAGGGCTGCCAAAAAAACAGGACACACACACACATGCAAATCTACACTTATAGCCCTTTCTGTATAGGATTAATAAATAAATAATTTGATGCCTGGAGATGATACCATTTGTCTCTACGTCTGTCATGGGTTGAGATTTCTGTGAACCACATACAACAAGCTTTGCACAGAACAAATACGGCTCAAAGTCCTGCTCCTACTAAACCCATATCATCCCACCTTGCTTTTTCAAAGAAAGATCAGCCAAAATCTGTGGGCTGAATCTCAAGCCCACGTGTACTGCACCTTTCTTCTCTCCTGTGTGGAGCTCATTTTGCACAGTCTATCATTGCTGGAGAGAAAGCTGGAAGTATGTTCTCCCTGGCAGGTTGGAGGGAACACAGAGAGGTAGAGCCCTGCCTGCTCTCGGGCAGGGGTGCCAGGACCTCTCAGCCCCAGGCAGGGCTTGGCTGTGTCCAGCAGCCCCACAGCAGAGCTGCCACAGCCTCTGCTGGAGATCAGGAATAAGAATCATAGAGTGGTTTGGATTGGTTGGAAGGGACCTTCAAAGATCTTCTAAATCCAGCCCCCTTATTATGGGCAGGGAAACCTTCACGAGATCAACTGTCTCAAAGTCCCATCCAACACGACCTTGAACACTTCCAGTGATCCATTACCCCATCCAAAGGAATGGTTTAGGAGGAAAGCTCAACAACCTGAATCCAAAAGCAAGGCGGCATTTTGCAGGGCCACAAGTGACAGTCCCTTTTTAAGATGAACACCAAAGGCCCTGTGCTGAGGCCCTGCACAGATCACCCCATCCTCACCTGCTGCATCCTCAGCGAGTCCAGCTCCCGCTCCAGGCGTGTGCGCAGCCGCCGCTCCATCTGCTCCCTCTTCTCGCAGGCTGCCTGCAGCTGTGTCAGTGCCTGCTGCAACTTTTCCACCTTCTCCACATAGGCCTGCTTCCTGCGCAGCTGTGGGGTACAGGGGGTCAGTGGTGCTGGAGGACACTGTACCCCCCACCTCGGGCCACGAGGACCCCTGCATACTTGCAGGCATGCACTGGGCTCAAGCGTGGCTTTGGCCGTTTGCTTCAGAGAGTTTCTCTAGGGACCTCTTTGATGGGCAGGGAATGTGCACAGCAGGCATTGCTGGGGCAGTGCTACCCCCTTTCAAAGGGAATGCTGCCCAGATCTTCCACCTACTGGGGACCTGCTAACCATGATCTCCTCTGGCCATTTCTAAGCAAGAGCCATCACATTGGTGGATACTCTTTGGGCAAACACAGACACTGGACCTAGCTAAGAGAAATCCCAGTGGATTTTATCAGCTGGTGACACTCAGCACATTGCCTGTGCCTAAACAGAAGGGGTTTCTTTCAGTCCTGCATATTTGTTCAACACAGGTGGAACAGGTGGAGTGCCAAAAGCCAGAAATGCTGCACCTGCTCTACTCTGCTCACATGCATGCTTGTCCATGCTGAGCTAGAGATGCCCTGGCAGCTGAAGCTGAGCCCTTGTTACATATATAATGCAACTTCCGAAAGGGTAAACATGACAAGGATTTTACAACACAAGGTTTTACAGCCAGAGATTGCTCAAGAAGCATACCCTAAAAGGGGTATGAATTCTTCTTCTGACACCTTAAATCCATCCATGTCACAGGTGAAGCAAAATATAAGATTGTTCATAGCAAAAGGAAGGCTTGGCCTAAACAAACGTCCTCAGCCAGAGCCAAAAACTGGCAGTGTAACTTCCCTAGCTCTGTTGAAATCCAGGCTAATGCTTGCAGCTCCATGGGCTTTCCATGAAAATTAATGAGATTATAATCCCCGCTAGTCTCCGACAGCAGCATGAAGACTACATTCCTCAGGAGCTCACAACTTGGCAAGACAGACACAGCAGTGGCTTCTTGCTGAATGTGCAATTTTGGCAGTAAAAAGGTGTTTGTGTCACCTCCCAGCTGTGCCAGCAGGGATTGGAAAGGGTTAGGAGCTCCCCCAGGGTCCCTCCTCCTCTACAGACCTCATCTGCTCTTCCGTGTCCTGCCAAATGCTGCAGGGTCCATCTGTATCACAGCACCCACAATCTGGCTTTGTAACATCACTCTAAGCCCCAGGATTCACACACTGGCACATGAGTGCACCTCTGCCCAGGTGGGTGAGGCGATGCTCACGTGTCCACCGCCTTCGTTATAATTTTGTAAGAGATATGGAACAAAAGACAGTTCTCCCATTCATAAATTTATCGAGAAGATTCTTAAGCCAATTCTTGACTTTTCTATCCTGTGTGTAGATTCATGAGCAAAAAAATCACCCATGCATTTAAAAAATTAATACAACATGTTCTAATTCGAATTAATGGGTGGTCAGCAAAGTGTGTATCCATAAGGGAGTGGGGACTACAATCAGAGGTTTGTGACAGCAAGCTCTAACATCTCTCAGACACAGACTTCAATTAAAAAAAATAAAAGTGGGTGGCACTTGGAGACATACCAATTCATCTTCCCGCTGCAACGGAGGATCAACTGTCCTTAAAACCTGGCACATGTCTGTATCATCTATTTACAAATACCCCCAAGGGTAGGGACTCCACAGTCTATCCCTGCAAACCACTTCACAGCTTATTTTCCTTTACTGTTAGAAAACTTTTACCCTGATGCCTAATCTGAATTTCTCTTATGCAATTTAAGCAAGTTACTTCTTGTTCTGTTTCCAAATTGTGATCTACTAGAGCAAGAAGCATTTAATTAAACAATTCACTTATTCACAAGATTAGCAAACTTGCCTGAACACTGCCCTTGTCTAGGGGATTAGAAAAATAAAAATGAAGAAGAGTTAAGGCTAGAAAGGGATGATCCAAGCAAATAAATCTGAGTAAAGATGAGGAGGTCTTAGAAAAATATCTGCACTAGAAATGTAACTTCAGTTTGAGCAATTCAATTCTATAGATACGAGATTTGATTGAAAGACTGTAAGAGATGGAGAATCCACTAGCACTTTAACTAGGTTATTTCAGTGTTAATTACTCCAATTTCTTATTTCTAGCCTGATTTGCTCAGTTTCACTCCCCAAACACTGCATGCCATTATTTCCTCTTATGGTAAAGAGCGATGTTCAATTTGTCTGACAGCAATACCTTCTTCATCCATCCCTGGATGGATGGAGACCAGTGGCTATTGTCTACCTTGACTTCAGCAAGGCCTTCAGTACTGTCTCTCACAATACTCTCATAGGTAAACTCAGGAAGTGTGGACTGGATGTATGGACAATGAGGTGGATTGAGAACTGGCTGAAATGTAGATTCCAGAGGGTCATAATCAGTGGTACAGAGTCTGTTTGGAGGCCTGTCACTAGTGGTGTCCCTTGGAGTTCAATACTGGGCCCAGTATTGTTTAATTTATTCATCAATGACTTGGGATTGGAGCATCTCTCTTCCAATGATTGGCTAAGGGAGCTAGACCTGTTCCGCCTCGAGAACAGACGTCTGCAAGTACCTGAAGAGAGGGGGTCAAGAGGAGGGAGCCAGCAATTCTTGGTAGTGCCAAGCAGTAGGACAAAAAGCAGAAACTGATGCACAGGAAATTCCTCTTGAATACGAGGAAGAACTTCCTTACTGTGTGGGTTGCTGTGCACTGGAGCAGATTGTCCAGGGAGGTTGTGGAATCTCCTTCACTGGAGATATTCAAGACCCATTTGGACAAAACCCTCTGCAATGTGCTCTAGGATGACCCTGCCTGAGTAGGCAGGTTGGACCAGGTGACCCACTGTGGCCTCTTTTACCTTACCCATTCTGTGATTTATGCTCATGTTCATGGACTGGACTGGAGCTCAGCTAAGTCTTCACTTTAATTGTTTACCACAAAGAACAGTTTCTGGGCCCCAAATAAATTCTACAGCTGTTTTCTGAACTCTCTCCAATTATCCAGTCTTCTACCCAAAGCATGAACCAGACACACAATTCCAGCATCAGTCTCCTAAATGACATGTGGTGAGAATACCACTTACACATTTTTAAGTTAAATTCTTTTACTAGGCACTCAGGATAATGCAGATTTACATAGCACACTATCTTATCTTAATTCAGCTTAGTAGCTACAGCTTATTTCTCAAGGCCTGATTTAAAAAGTTGTTAAACTTAATTACATTCTGTTGATAGAAGAAATGTGTGGATTTACAGAGCAGAGCATGAGCTAGAGCTCTGTTAACAGTAATAACAGTCATTTTGATTTGAGTGATTTCGTTTCCTTCAATATATTCCCAATTACAGTAAAAACCCATGGTTTAAGATGAAGGTTTAACACTGCAACTGTATCTGCTGCATGTGTCAAGATCCGGAAACACTGAAGACTGTTGAAAATGTGCTCTGACCTAGCCAAGAAAACAGGACAAAAGCAAGGGAAAGGGAGCACAGGAGCTTGGGCGCATGCCAGCAGCCTCACATTAACTGCACTTGACCCAAGCTGCCTGATACTGCTTAAAACATGGCAGCCCTGCTAAAATTCATTTGGACTCGCCCTAGAATGAAAAAAGCAGTTAAAAACTACCAGGTCAACATGGGTTTGTCCAGGCTGAGGGCTCTGACAGACAAACTCTGGCAAATACGGTTATATCATTCTATCATTTTCACAGGGGTCACCTCTGAGATCTACCATGCCAATCCAGGATCTGGCAGAGGCACATTTCTGTTACATAACTCGACCAAAACCTGCCTGCTGCCAAGCTCACAGAGACAGAGCCCTAAAGCTGCCAACGTACTTACTACAACCCAGCAGGCACGAGGCAGCTTCTTGCACCTCCTGCCTGGAAATCGGCATTTGTGCTTCTGCCGTCACTAGTGTGTATCCAGCAAGTCAGCGTTACCTGCCAATACCCCACTGACAGTCAATGGAGCAGACAGGAGCTAAATGCATTTCTCCCATCCCCTGCATGATGACATGACTGTAGGAGCAGGTGGTGCCACCTAAAACATTCCTTTATTCAGCTACTTTGTAATGAAATGCAAATAGAAAACCTCGGGTTGCCTTTAAGCCAAACAATGTCAAGAGAATTATGTACAGATTAAAGGTGCGCTGGCTCCTGCAACTGCCCTGAAGGGACTGCCCCAAATACACTGGGATGGTGAGCAGGCTTTAGTCTAACTTACAAAAAGAGCAGTTAAACTTCATGTGATCCTCTTCTTGCTGTTGACTGCATCCACAGGAGGAAATGGAGTTTTTAACATGTTTCTAAACAGGAAGTCAGAATGGTCTAACAGTCATGTACAAAACAGCAATGCCTTCAGCACTCACATACAGTACCATAATCTTCCAGACCCTAACTAACCATTAGTTAGCCTAACAGGGGGTCTGTCATGTTAGATACCCTGATAGGAAACATTCAAATATTACTGAGGTCAATTCACCCTCCAAGTTTCCAAGACAATGACAAGCACTTAAAGTAACTTGCAGGTACTTGAGCTTTCCCTGCTCCTCATAAGACACCCTTGCATCCATGCACCCAGCAGGCTCATGTTGACTGCCCCCCAGACAACCCTGGAGACTGTGCAGGTGGAAAATGAGGCTGAACCTCTACCAAATCTGCTAGGGTAGAGATTCACCAATGGCCTTTCTCTTACCAATGAACTGGCCACTCAGATGGTAAAGATTATGTTTCTTTTACTTTCCATAAAACATTTTCCCTCTTTGCTGGTTCCACTGACAGAAATTTCAGGGCCAAAAAGGCCTGTTTTGACAGTCTTCACCAATTTGCTAGAATGCATAGACTTTCAACCAGTTGCTAAATTCACAACTCCTGATTGAAGGTCTTTAAGGAATACAACAAATTGAGACTTACTTCAGCAGTAATGGAGAACTGACAATTTCACTCTTAGTTATAGTTAAAACTGAGCATTATTTCCACTTTGAATTTGCCTAGCTTCAGCTTCCAACTATTAGGTATTGTTCTGTCTGTCAGTTTAAAGAGCCCTCTGCACCTGGGATTTTTTTTTTTTATATGAATACCTATTTTTGCTATCAGGGTTATAGGATTATTGCTTAAAGACCTCTTGGGAGTTTTGCACTTCTTGGGACTCATGGTATGATAGGTCGTCTTCAGCTCTCAAATAAAATCTGTAGCTATCTGTACCTCTACATCTGGGTCAGTCTGCTTCCAGACAGGTCTTTTAAGATGTGAAGTTGCCAAGCCCTGCACTCCTGTGTTGCTGTGCACAACAAAAAAGCCTCTTGGTATTTTTTGGTGAGAAATAAGAGGCACCAACATCACATGTCTGTATCCACGTCCCAGGCCAGTGAGTAGTCAGTTTTTAATTCAGTTTTTCTGTTCAGTTGTACCATTACCTCAGCCATCAGCTAGTTGAGTTTGGTCTTGCTCCTCATTACATGCTGAAGGCTCTGCTCTGGAAACGTCTGTGGTTGTTTGCTTGTTTGTTTGGCTCAGTATTGTCTAACTACACATTTTCTCTCTAAGAGGGCCAGTACAAGGGAAACAGGAAGACCTACCACACTGTGGCTAGAATAGGATCAGGACTTGCATGGAGAAGGCCTAACCACAAGCCACATCTATCCTCAGAGAACAGAAATGTTGTCCATGCCTCACCTCCTCTTCCAGTTTGATGACCTTGGCTTGTGCATTGTTTAGGGCCTGATCAAGGATTTCGATGTGCCTCCGCTGGTCCTCATTGGCAGAACGCACAGCTGCCAGCTCCATCTCCAACTTTTCCTTCTCCTTCAAGTGCTCTTTGTCTGAAAGAAAGACAAGAACAAGAGCCCCTCCATGAGGATAGCTCACAAGCCCAAGGCCACATACCAGAGGTAATACACCACCTTCCTAGAAACACAAAAATTATGTGCAGCAGCACCCAGTAGAGCCATTACAGCACGATGGTGAGACACGGTGGCAAGGAGCTGCTACTGGCACACCTTGTCCCCTCAGTGCCCAGCCTTAGGCAAGCAGCAGCAGCACAGACAAGTGGCAGCTTGGGCTGCATCTGCACTAGCAGAGCTCGTGGACCTGAGCACTGCCACACAGCAGTCAAGGGCTGTTTGTAGCTGCCAGCTTGGATGGTGCTGCCCTTCTGCAATGGGCAAGAAACCTCAGATCCATGGATGTGGGCTGTGCTGTGCCTGGTCCTTTTTATTTGCAAGGACAGATACTAGAAAATGCGAAGAAGCCAAACAATAATAACAAATCTGTGCTGGACAGCCTGAAAATGGAAAAAAAGGGAAAAGCAATAAGGAAGAATAAGATAGAAAGCACCTGTACAGGCTTTCTCAGGGCATTCAGAGAAATGGAGACTGTGGGAGACATTTCAGCTCCACAGGGTCCCGGGGTAACATTTCAGACCTGTATGACCTAAGGATTCAGCAATCAGTGCTCCCCTCCTGTTAAGCACCTTAACACATCACAAGCAAGACTAAAGCATGTAGATAACCTCTGTGTTGAAAAATCATCCCTTTTTTGGGGTAAGATTTAAAACTACGTTAAAAAAGCCACAACTGGAAAAATTTAGTCAGTTTTGCTCATCTTTTTCTTCAGCAACAAACTGCAGGCCCACCACTGACTACACTGGAAAGCTGCCTGGGGAAGTGCTCGACTCCATCTGCTTCTGCCCTGACAGTGCTGAGAAGCCATTTCAGAGAACATGAGTGTCAAGGGCAATCTGGATCTTTGATGTCAGAACACAAAGAGTTAACAACAGAAGTGAGCAGGGAATCAAGATTTCATTCAGTGAAATCTGAGATTTCAAAATCTGGCCTTCGTTCTGAATGACAACAAAAACAGAGCACTCGGAAAGCCTCCAGGAAGGAAAATTTCCTCCAAAAATTAATTTGGCATCAATTGAATGTTGATTTTTGACTTTTAAAATACAGCATTGCAGAATTTATTATTTTTTTACTGAAAAGTTTCTCCAAAAACACCGAACATGGAAAATCTGCCCCAAAAATCCAGCCCATCCCACTCACATGTGATCACTCAAGTCCCACCATTCACCTTCCCCCAAGCAGGATGAGGAAACTTCATATGGCCCAAACCAGTTCATTTCAGGTTTGAATTATCCTCAGAAGGGCCACATTCTTCCCTAATGTCAGGTGAGATGAGAACAGATTTAATTTCCACATCATCACTAGGTGTCTGTAGTAAGGTGAGATGCATTTGAGCTGAGACGTGGAGCAAGGCAAAAGTGGATGAGATGAGCCCAAACCCACCCAGCCATCTTCCCATTTACCCTAAAAGGAGGAATTCAGCGCCTTATAACAAGAAACCCTGGCAACACCAGTATGCTAGTCACTGCAGAGTCCACAAGCAAAGCCCAGTGAGGGCTGTACACACTGCACCACTGGCTGCCACCATGAGCTGCGTTGGTATGGCATGGCCTTAATCTTCTCTTGTTGGCAATGAATTTTCTATCGGACATACAAGACCTCTTCCTTCAACACAACTACATTACTTCAATCAGATTGACCAGAAGGAACATTAATATCTATCATACAGAAGTGTGTATGTGAGCAAATTATCGAGGAGCTAAAGTCATTAGAGGCTGAGGAAGCTGGAAGATGAATGCTGTTTTAGCCCTGTGGCACCCCACTATCTCACGCTGGGATCACACTTCTCCAGACTTGAAACACAAGTTTCATGTTACACATGGGGATGACACATAGCAAAACAGGACTCGGGATCTTCACTTTCAACTTCCATTCTGAGAACTTGAAGCACACAGCCTGCCTTGCTGCATTATGCTTTCTATCCCCTCAAAGGAGGGCAAATTATGCTATACACAAAATAATCACTACTAGAAAGTTGGCAAGAAAAATTTCCTGAACAGCTCTCAACACTTCTCCATGTCAACTTCACCCTGCAGAATGCTGGAGGTACATTTTATAAATACTTTACTTGCAGTAATTTTTAAGTCAAGAAGAACTTTGTTGAACATATCTTAAATTCTTTTCAAGTGCATACAAGGTAACCTTAAAGTCTAAAACGTCTTTTTTACTGCCCTACCCTTGAATACACCTTTTTACCTATTTCTCTGTTCTGGTGGGTCACTGCCACATCCCATCACAAAACATTTCCCAAAAATCTTCCCTGCTGCAGTCCACAGTCATAATCTCCCAGCTATTCAACCCTGCCTCTGACTGTTGTACCTCCACATATTGCAGACACTATACCCATGCTCTGGCTAGGTAGAAGAAAGGAAATAAAGCAAGAAGCCTGCTTCAGTGCTTCTCAAACAGGCTTTTTGCATTGTCAGGCTGGATAGGTACACCAAAAGTACACAAGATTTGACCCTGTTTTGAAGCAGAAACATTAGACAAAAGGATACACTCAATCTGTGACATCTCTTCCCTATACTCAGATGTGACTCCCAGTTTATCACACATTATATCCAAATATCAAATTGTTTGACTAATTTAATGACCATCTCAATACATCCCCAAGGTGTTTTTCTCCTTGCTGAGATGTTGCAGAGTGGTAACATGGGCATACTTTAAAGACAGGCCTCGTTCATACAAAATCACCACTGCTTGCAGAAGAAAATATATCAAATTATGGCAGCCAGAGATTAATACGGTTGCAGGAGATTTGCAGAAAACAAGACTGGCTCCCCTACCACGTCCTTTGTGACACTTCCAATAGTTTCTCTTATGCAGGTTTGCATTTCCCAATGATGGCTCTTCACTTAAGAGTTGCCAATTCCACAGATGTGTTCTGGTGACCACGACTTTCCTCACTGAAGCCTGAGGGACTTATTTAGCCTCTCATCAGTCTTGCAACTCGGGACACGGCACGTATGTCGAGGAGCTCTGCTACCCACCATCCCCACATGTACGTCATGGCAGCTGCTGCTGGTCACCCTTGGACCAGCTGAATCACCAGGATATGGAACCAGAGTCACCTCCTTCTGCTCACCTAGATCCAGCTGGGGCCTGGCCAATTCCAGGGGCCCAATCTTCCCAAAAGGGTACCACAGGTGTGAGGGAGGGAGATGAAGAGCAGGATGGGCCCTCATGCTCTGACAGACTGCCCACAGTGACTGGCAGAAGGAATCTGAAACAAGGACAGGACCTTGTTGCCTGCTCCAAAGACCTTTCAGCAGCTGGCACCCATGCCATAAGAATAAGCAGAACAAATGAATAAACGGAGCCCATTCAGTCCAAGCAGCCAACCAGGAGAAGGTTTTCCACAGCTTTACTAAATTCTTTGCACATTAAAGAGGGTCAAGTTTCCAGGTCCAGACACTGAGGTTTCACTCCAGAGGAGCAGCAAAGCCACTGTCTGTCCACTTGTCCCTCTGCCCAAACCTTGCTCAGCCCTGTGCAGCAGTGGTTGGATGCTGACTATGCTGGGTGAAGGGAGGCCTGGAGCACCAACACAGATTATTTCCTGATTATTTCCTGTCATAATATCAAATGGCTCTTAGTTTGCCCCAAAACCCACTCTCAAAAGCATGTATTGTGGGCATTTTCTTTGGCTGGATACATTCAATGGGAGTATTTCTTTGCCTGGGATATCTGGGACAAAGATATACGCACAAGTTCATAGCACATAAACGGAACATTCCCACGAAGCATAAGGCTCTAGCAACACACTTCTGAAACTGTCCATGCACTCCCACTAATGGGTGAAGAGCCATGTGGATGGGCACAGACCTCAATCTCTCTCAGACACCTTAAAAAACAGACCCTTGATGGACCCCTGCTCCCACAGTCCAAAAATCTGGGAAAAACACGAAATTCTCAGACTCCACCAAAACACATTTGTCACATGATATACTGTATCATAAGATTTCTCTCTGCCCTATGCCCTTGACACCATCCTCGGTCTTCCTGCCTCTCCCTTTCCACAGCATCTCTTAGCCCCCACCTGCCTGTCTCTTCTCTTGCTTCTATAGGCACATATGTCTTCATCAGTCATTGCTTCATGTCTTTCCTTAAAATAAACTTCTCCTCTCACTAAACATCACATAATTATCATGAAACTAATAAGATGTGAGTTCTCTCCTACCCCCAGTACAACAGCAGTATTTCTCTTAGGCACAAATACCTAGCACTTAATACTTTCAGGCATGTGGCCTGGCTTTGCCTACTATTATTACAAAGACTAAGATTTATTTGTCACCTCCAGTCTCCATCTCAGAGCACTTGACTGCTCTGCACTGTTGCACTGCTAATGGTGAGCTCTGTGAGGAACTGAAAAATGGTCTTTGCACATCCTGCCTCGTCAGACTTCTTTTTCAGAAAGTTTTTCCTGTTACTGGAGTTTTACCATACAAAATATCGTGTGCAGCATTACCAAGCTCAAGAATTTTATCTTTCCTACTTCTACTCATCATGAGAGTGGCTTGAAAATGGTAACTTTTAGGAATCTGCTAATGTTGGAATCTTCTTATGTAATTTGGGTTGGGCATGTTAAAGGTCATGTTTTCCACAAGCATAGGAACTAGAAATCTGCTTTTGCTTTCCTAATGAAAATTAAGATTCAGATTAATGAATCTGACTTAGTGAGGTGCAACTCTAAGAAAAAAAAAAAATCTGTTTCACAACAAACTTTTTTTTTTCTAAAAATTACTATCTCAGAAGACAAGTGCACCTATGGCAGCTAAAACTCAATTTTCTGTCTATGTGTCCCATTAAAAGATATGAGGAGGGTAAAAACTGTGCTTGTAAAAACCCCAGGCTGGCAGTGAAGTGCAACCCAACCCTGGCCATGGTCTGCCCCTGGGGAAGACACAAATATCAGCATATAAATGCAGTCAGCAACAGAGGACTTCCAAGCAAAACCTTTTATGGACTCTCACAGGAGTGTTTTAAGCAGACATCCCGATATCAAGGTCATTACTGTGCATGTCCCAGCAGCCCAAAGAACATGACTGAAGAGGACCTGCTGTACATGTGCCCATTTTTCTATTCTTGGAAGCACTCTGCATTGCATTACTAACATTTAGCTCTCTGGCCTAGCCAGGAGACACTCTAAACATCCAGGCCATCTTATGTGATAGGATCTGGAAAGCTATATTAGTTTGTAAGCTGGGAATTGATTGCACTAACATGCTGAGTGCACAGGGCAAAGTTTCATTGCTAGATATTTATCAGCAGAAGCACAAAGCATGTTTACATGCTGGGAAGTAACTCAAATTGAGTCCATCTTGGGGATTTAACTCCCCCTTGTAGCCAACAGTATATAGCAACACTACCAGGCCGTCTCTATACGGAGACAGCAGATCCCAGTCTCCAATTTCTACTGCAGTTTATCCCGTTTGAACTCTTCCCAAGGATGACAATTCTTACACAGCAATGCCATTTCCTCAACAGATCATCCCCTTGGATTCTCAGCAGTATCTACACACCTTTAAGCCATCTGCTAACATGTCAAGGAAGAGATCACCAGATGCTTTTCTGGTTTGTGCACACGTGCACAGACAATCGGCCGTGCTGCCATCAGCACTGCTGGTGGGAGCCGGGAAAAGGCTCTCCAGCACTCAGAGCAGCTGCTGGACACCACAGGGCTGGTGGTGAAGCATCTTGACTAGTATCAAACACTGCACTGCTAATGGAGGCAGATGGTTCTCCACTACAGCTGCAGCTCATCTTTCAAGGAAGCTCTAGGTGCAATAAATAAAACAGAAGGATTAGTTGTACACAGCACCAAGCTTCAATGGGACTTGAGCTCACAAGACACTGCACAGCTCTCAAGCGGTCAAGCCTTTCTGGTAATTGTGCTGAAGATGCTCAGGATACAAAACAAGTCATACACTGCTACGCAGCATTCAGATGCTCCAATTTTGGGTTGGATGATCTCACACATAATCAGTGCATGGCAAGGAAATCTGCAGCACTGCACCCAGTCATTATGAAAGCCTAAAATTTGTTGGGAACAGATGCTTTCATAGCAGTAGTTGTCAAATCTTCGTTTCTTCAGTCCTTTGTGCAAAGTATGGCCCAGCTCTGTTCTTTCTCCCAGCAGTCAAACCATGGCACTGACAACTAGTCAACAAAGGTTGCTCTATGCTTTTCCTAGGCAAGAGAAGAATCTGGCTTCTCTAAGAAGCATGCATCTTCACAGATGATCCCTGAAAGCAACACTTCACAAGTTCAGATAAATATTTATCAAAAATAAGCTAAGTTGTGTTACCATTAACTCCCACTGCTTGGTTCTGGTGCTCAGAGAGAAAAATATCCCACCCGAAATAATCCAGTCTGCAGCTTTACTAAGAGTGTGTGGTGAATTAGCTGAGTAAAGCCAAGCCACAAGTACAATAACAATTAATAGCTAAGTATTTACCTCAACTCCACCATGTGTGTGAGCATATACGTACGTACATACATATATGTATACGTGCACCTTCCAAACAGACACAGTACTCACTCTGAGTGGCATAAAGGCCCTCTGTTGCCTTATCCTCATGCCCATCGAAGTCTCTGCTGGCTAGCTGCCTATTGGCTGTCTCCAGTCGTTCTGCAAAAAACAGGAAATACTTTAAGTATAAATATATGTATATAAAATTGTAGACCAACCAAGAAAACAAGATGCATGCCAGCAGAGCAGTATAAATAGACTCTCTCTGAAGGAAGACATTAAAATGAAGGCTGACACATACATACAAGATGAGGCCTTTGACCTCTTCCATGAAGTTGTGTCATCCAGATTTACATAAACTGAACTTAGACGTTTATGGGTAGCACAGCATTACTCTACATTGCAATTTGCTCTTCAGTTCATTAGATCTGCACGAGACACTGTTCCTGGTGGCCTTCCTGTCAAATCCACATTCGCAAGCGCTAAACACAAAGGCCCCATGAAGTGCTCTCCCACACTTTGCCAGCTTTTTTTGCTACCAGGGAGGTGACAGTCGTTTTGTCTGATGTCAATGAGCATGGCCTTATTTCTCCCAACATTTACCTAAACAGTCTCTGAAGCCACTCTTCTAAAGTCTGCTGCTCTGGAGCTTGTAAGTGAAACACCATGTCAACCAGAGGGGAAAAAAACACACAAGTAACTAACATACCACGGAGATCCCTGTTGAAGTCATGAAGTCTCCTAATTTCTCCTTCGAGTTTGTTTCTCATCGCTTTGTCCAGAGACTCCCTCTTAGTCGTGGTCTTGACCAAGCCCTCATAAGCTTCTGAAATCCTCTGAATCTCTATTTCAAACTGAAAAGAGAGAGAGCTCCTGTTAAAGCCCTGCAGGAATGTGTCCCATCCCAGCGTTTGTCCAGTGAGTTTCAATGAGGCACAGGGGTAAGGGTGATGCTCATGCCAAGTATCACACCAGGCACCAACTCTACAATGACTGATCTCCCTGGCAGAGAAGGGTGTAAAGCACCAACAATGCTGGAGACTTCTGCAGTGGGGGCACCCCTGCAAACGCCCTGTGGGGCAGCTCACCATGCCACAACACCACATGACACCCCACTGGCAGCTCTGAAAAAAGCTCGAGGTGGTCTGAACTTGATGAAATTGCTCGGTTGCCTTTGCTCTATGACCAAGGTGGTTGCTTTAAAGCCATCCAAGAGGAGAAATAAAGGAGATTATGTATTTGTGTGGGCTGTATTCAATCCTAGAATGGGTTGTAGCAGTAATATTTATTAATTTGCCAGGTCCCTGCTCCAAAACTTATCTCTAAGTTCTGCATGCAACCAGAAGTATGTTAAGCTTAGCTGTGACCTCACACCAGTTTTAAACTATTGTGGTCCATTCCTTTCCATCCGTGAATGAAGACTGCTCTATACAAGAATAAACTCTCTGTAACAGACTAAACCAATTGTTTTGGTTTTCCCATCTTCTTAACTTCATCTCCTTTAAATCTGGTAAACTTCA
The DNA here is from genome assembly GCA_013399895.1 of Serilophus lunatus. Classification (NCBI taxonomy): domain Eukaryota; kingdom Metazoa; phylum Chordata; class Aves; order Passeriformes; family Eurylaimidae; genus Serilophus; species Serilophus lunatus. Next base: position 633,591 of record VXBA01002618.1, on the reverse strand, counting down.
GGCAGGGTATGCAGAAGAAGGCCTTAGCAGTGAACTTGCATCTTAAGACCCAAGGCCAAAAGACTGACCCAAGAGTAGTCCTGGGCAGAGTTTGGCCGTCCTGCTCAATTCATCCAACTCATTTTTTAATAAGATAATGTCATGGTAACTGATACAGCTTTGGTAAAATCATTGCTACAGGAATGATCAACATGGATGTGGGAATCTGCTCCTGCATGCCTGGCCCTTGCGTTTGTGGAGAAAAGCTTGATAATGTGTACAAGGCTGGAAAACCACAAGATATATATATAGCCTCCCACATACCTTTCTAAATCTGGTGCTTTTTTGGCCTCTTGAATTGTGGGTGGGACAGATTCACGATTTTTGAAGCCAGGACATGAGCTCACCTCCACTTGCTGTGAAGTTAGATCCTTCTCATTAAGCTGTAGGTGTGATTGGTCAGCTGCAGCAGCTGAAGAATAAAAGCTCCAGAGATGCTGGAGCTGTCACCTCACTGTCTACAAAGGAATCTGGAGCCAGGCTCCAGCAGCCTGCACCTGCACTTCCCACGACGCTTGGGCCACTCTGTCTAGATACATGGGCTGGCAGCACCTCCAAACCCCACACCAAGTAAAGCCTGGTAGTGCCATGATGGGGAAACAGGGTTACCTTCCCCAGTTTCTGCTTTCAGCTCAGTCACAAGCACAAAAGCTGAAACAAGTGCGGAGGTTCAGACTCGACATGAGAAAACATTTCTTTACTGAGAAGGTGGTCAAATCCTGGAACAGGCTTCCTGAGAGAGGTAGCCAATGTGCCAAGCCTGTCAGAGTTTACAAGGCATTTGAACAATGCCCTTGACAACATGCCTTAACTTGACTTGCCCTGACTTGGTCAGGCAGTTGGACCAGATGACCACTGCAGCATCCTTCCAACTGAAATAATCTATTCTAGCCTATGATTAAGACCTACGATGAAAAGTCCACCTCATGTGAATTTTCCAGAGTCAAAGCACTTTCCTGAATTGTTAACTATATGATCCCAACCAGACACCATGCTCAGCTGGGTACCCTGACACCTGCCAGTTCCCATTCCTCCCCTCTCTATGGTGAGCCACTATGTGCAGGAGAAGTTGCCTGCTCCAGGGAGTTCCTATCACATCAAAGCAGATTTTCCAGCACATTGGAAAATGAAGTTTTCCAAATGAAGTTTCAGTGAAGGTTTCCACAGCCCAGCTGTCTGGCCCAACACCACAAGGGCTCTGCTTGGCTCTCTATAAGCTGTTATTTCCCAAATCACATGACCATACAAGTCTCCTGCAGCCCTGGAGGTAAAAACTTGCTGTAAGAAAAGAACCTCCATCAGCCTGAACAAAATTAAAGGAGAGCAGAAGAACAGCTGTAAATTGTGTTGGGATTTCTTTTTCCTTCTTCTATGGAAGAGAAAAAGCAGTTCAGCTTCTTCTCTGCCTGGTAGCTCCTGGAGCCAACCCACTCCAACAACCCACACAGATGGCATGGGGAAGAGCCAGCCCAGTCTGACAATTAAACTTCCGCAAGGTAACGCCACTCAGAAAGGTTTATTTTGGAAATAGAAGCTCAAAATTAAATGTGCATAACTCCCCTTCCAACTCTTTTTAGGTAAGAAAACCAGGCAACTCGTCAGAGAGCACAAGGCTTAATCACCACTTTGCACATCTCTGAGAAAAAGTCTGTTCACACACGACTGAGAACGACAACCCTCAGGGCTGATCTGGTTGTACAAATTCCCAGGGAACCCTACAAGTTGAGTTAATTTTCTCTAATTTCTTCTGCTATTCTGTAATAAATAAAAGTGAAGGGAGGGTGGTCCTACCTAGAATAAAACTGTTATGCACAGACAAACAAGGAGGACTCCTCCTGACCCTTCCACTTTCAACATGAGGAAAGAGTTTTCACACTCAAAGTACATAATTTAACTCAATCAGAGGTGATGTTCAGCTGAAACTGTGGGAACAGAGGAGGGCCTGCTCTGTCCTTGTGTTCAAACATCGAAAAAACAGCATGGGAGGTATACCATGTGTTAAGGATTTGGTTTCCTGAAGAAAGAATGCAGTTGAGTATGTGTTTCACTTTAATACTCCACTTACATTCCCCCAGAGTCAATGGGACTCAAGTCCATGCTCTGTTGACTGAAGTGAGACTTCAGCCCTTGCTTGAATACCTTTCTGTTGGTGTCTGATGCAATCGACTTGCAGGGCATCCAAGATAAAGAGAGAGCCATTTCCAAGAGTGAAAATTGGAATATTTATAGGGTATTGCACTCAAATACCTTTTACTGAACAATACAGCTTTTGTAAAATTAATAGCTGGAATATTTCCTTTTGTCCACAGAGGCCACAGAGAAGTTAGCATTAAAGTCTTTGCAGATGTCTTCACAAATAGCTAATGGTGCTGCAAAAATTTTTCAACTAAGTTTAGGAAATTCTGTGAAAAAACTCACCTTGTTGCAGAGAAGGCAGAAAAGACAGGACCTACAAAACAAACGGTCTTTTTTCTAACCTGTTTGACTAAATTGTTGCAGATTTTTCCCCAAGCTGAGGCTGGGACATGGTCTCTCAGAGCTGCCTCTTCTCCCACGAAGGGTGTCTCCAAGAACACCCTGATATGCGCAGCATAGAAAAATCTTGAGCTCCTATATAGACTCCTGAATTCAGACAGAAGACCTGCAGTCTAAGCTCATTTGTACATAAGCAGTGGCAAGATGGAAATAGTGTAGGATCCTAAATAAGTTATTTGGTCTGAGCCCTTGGGACCCAAAGCCAGCAGATCTGGGGAGCATCTCTGCTCTGCCTTCAGTGAGTCTCAGTTTTATTTGACTCTTCATCTTCTCACCTCAGGCAGTGCTCAAGACTGCCCTTCTCCACTGGAAAAAGCTGCATTCATACAGAAATGCAGGTGCAGGATCTCTTAGAAAAAGGGGTTTTAAGCAAAATCTTTATCAAACAGTTCTTTCAGGTAAGGAGGCGGTGCTTTTAAAACCAGCATGTTCAAAGATGGATATCTAAGGTCAGTTCTTAGAGACCCACAGAGCAGTCAGTGAAAGCCTCTAAGACAAACCCTAATACATTTCCAAATAACGGGCAACCCCACCGACAGCTGTTACACTTCCAAAGAGCATGGAGCACCACACGAGCTTATTGTGGTGGACAAGGCTACTTGAGACAGATGCGAACGTGGCCTTCAAATGGTTCTCCCCTGTAGTTCTAACACCTGTGCAGATGGAGAAGCCAGCTGCAACAGATAGCAGACTCTGCCCATGGGAGATTTCCAGGGAAAGCTCCAGTGAGACCAGCATGGAAGGATGGAAGGGGAAAACACTCAGTTGAGGGATTATCTGATGGGCTGCTCTGTTTCGCCCTAAAGTCAGGAGAGCCCGGTAAGCCACAGGATTACACTTCTGGGAGACCACTATGGAGATACAATGGTTAGAGATGGCCACTGGTGCATCCCCATTGCAGTGACACAACTACGAAAAACAGCTGGGGGGACCCAAAGACATCAAGAGGTTGTCCTGCCCAGGCCCCATCCCCACCTCTCCACATACCTTCTGCAGCTTGTCTGCCTTCTCATAGTACCCCTCCAGCTCCTGCCGCAGCACGTGGTTCTCCTCGGAGAGCATCTCCACCATCTGCTGTGCCCTCTCCACGATGGCGAAGGCGTCGGGCGTCAGCTGCTGGCCCGGCAGCGTCGGTGTCTGAGCAGCAGCAGGGGCCGGCAGCGGGGGCAACGAGCCTGGGAGCAGAGGGCCGGCGGTGGCCTGCGAGGACATGGGGCTGTGCTGCTGGGCTGCAGGTGGTGGAAAGGGCGGCTGGCATTGTCGGCTGCAGGAAAGCACACATGGGGGAGGTGTTAGAGCCTCTGTATAGTCACGATTATGGTCCTTAGTCACTGCTAAATACTAACAATACTAACAATTGCCTGGCCTTGACAGTGACGTACACATCTGGCATGGACGGATAAAGGAAGCACTGACTCGAAAATGGCATTTTTGCCTAGGTGAGCAGCTAATACTCAGCAGCAGCCAGACTCTCCCTGCCTCCCCTTGCCACAAACGCCACCACCGAGAAGCATAAGCCAGCAGGCTCGAAGGAAACACAAGGGATGCATTACTCACCCTTCGAACACTGCTCCCTGCCTGGAGCAAGACCAGCTGATCCGCCGAGTTGGGAGGCAAAAGGAAGTGATGTGTGTGAAGCAGTGTCCCTGAGCGGCTTTAGCAAGCAGAAAAAAGGAAGGGCTGCTGGGGAGCTGCTGAGGAGCTGCTGGAGGCACAGCTACGGTCAGCCACAGCACAGCCAAGAAAGCCATCTTCCAGTGGGAGGCCTCATTGTGTCATTCCCTGACTAGGAGCATCCATCACTCAACAGGCTCTTATCAGGGAAGAATAAGAAGTGAGCTGGCACTGGATCTGCTTGTGAGCAAGGCTTGCTGATGGTGAGGGGGCTCTTTAACCCACATGAGTCACAATTTGTGATGGCTGGAGGATAACTCAGAAGGATGTCTTAGCAGTTAGGGTAACCCAGAAACGGGTGGCCAGGTGGGACTAAAGCCCCTCTCTTCTGTCCCGCATTTCAGCCCTGTGAGCTTGAGAAGGGAAATGATCCCTTTTTAAAAAGAATAAAATTTAGGCAGGGCACAGATCAAACCTTGTCTGCACCAGGCCCATCTCCATTCCTCCATCCACGGCACAGGCAACTTCGGAGCCAGGGCAAGTGGCCCCGTGCAGAACTTCACAGGTTGAGCCACTCCTCAGTCCAGATGCCAAAGCTGTGAAATTTCTACGCTGCACTTCTTTAAGAGAGTCAACCCAGACCACATGGGACATCAGTGTCAGAGCCCAGTGTGGCTGGAAATAAGCTGGCTGCTGGACCCCAGCTGAATTCTGCAATCAAGCATGTTCTGGAAGCTGTATTTTAGCCTAACCACAAAGCTATTAGGCTTGCTGTAGATATAGTTACCTTTATTTCTGTACCCTACACAAGGCATAAGACATAATGAACAGATGTATTTACCCCACTTGGCCTCAAAGATCCATGAATGCTATTTCTTAGACTGACAATTTTGTGCTATATTAATACATAGTAATTAAGGTTATTGTTGTCTACAACACCTACACAGCTTCTCAAAATGAGGTTTTCAAAATCTCTCAGGGTTGGCCTAATTCTACTGACAATAACACACCACTACCTTCAAATGCAGCAGAACAAACTGAAAAGTGATGGCAATTTTAAAGTACTGCCCTGAAAGTGAACAGCACTACTCTAACAAGCTTGTCCCCATCAAGTCATATGATAGCAAACAAATCCAGCAATTCAGTCTTACCTTCTGTCCAAACTAAAGTGAAAGTAAACGGGACTCTGCAGGCACCCAGACACAACACAGAGCCCTGCACTCCCATCCCAGCTTTGCCCAGTGCATTACCTGTGGCACAGAAAGGTATCAAAATGGAATAAACACTGAACACATGCACACTGCTAACCTGCCCAGAAGCACAGACCAGTGTCCTCGGGAAGAAGACCTCAGCCAAGCTTCATGCAGTCAGCATTGAAAAAGCCTGTGCTGAACTATCTCTGGCCTTGAGATGGCTTTTACCTGCACATCCCGTAAGGCTATGTTCCTCCTGGTAAAGTAAACATCCATGGAAGCAGCTATGGAGTACAGGAGAGGGACCATTCCTCCTGGGCAGCTCCCAGGCCTAGAATAGCTGGCTCTCAGCCCTAGGCGTGTCAGTCCTGTGGCAGAGATGCAGGCTAACAACTAAAGAGCTAAACATCTACTAACTTTCCAAAAGACAAGAAGTCAGGGAGGTGCTGTATGACATTTCACAACAAAACACACACTAATTCACAAAATGACAAAATGGTCTGGGTTGAAAGGGATCTTTAAAAATAGTCTAGTCCGATGCCTCTGCCATGGGCTTCCACTAGACCAGGTTGTTCTAAGCTCTGTCCAACCTGGCATTTCACGCTTCCCATGATGGGGCATCCACAACTTCTCCAGGCAAACTGGCCCAGTACCCTCAGTATAAAAAATTTCTTCCTCTAAGCTCTTTCAGTTTAAAACCATTGCCCTTAGTCCTGTCACTACAGACCTTGGTAGAAAGTCCCTCTCCAGCTTTCTTATAAGCCTTCTTTAAGTATTGGAAGGCAGCAGTAAGATCTCCCTGAAGCCTTCTCTTTTCCAGGCTGAACAACCCCAACTCTCAGCCTGTCTTCATAGCAGAGGTGCTCCAGCCCCCAGATCATCTCTGTGGCCTCCTCTGGACCTGCTCCAACAGGTCCATGACTTTCTTGCACAGGGGAATCCACACCTGGATGCAGTACTCCAGGTGTGGTCCCACGAGAGAAGAGTAGAGGGGGAGAGTGGCTTCCTTTCATTTGTTGGCCACACCATGATATAACTTGTATCCTGGGCTGCAAGTGCACATAGCTGGCTCCTGTCTGACTTTCCACCCCCAAGTCCTCTGCAAGGCTGCTCTTAATCCCTTTGTCCCTAGTCTACTGATGCCGAGGGTTGCCTGGCCATTGAAATTCATGAGGTTTGCACCCTTTGGATTTTGCCATGTAGCCAATTCCTTAAGCATCTAACAACAGTCCATTCACCAAGCCATCTCTCTCCAAATTAGAAGTAAGAATGTTGTGTCATCTACGTAGACGACACCAGTAGCTCTTCCTTTCTCAACTGAAGCAGCCACTCCATTGTAGGCCATTGGATTAGTCAGGCACAATTTGCCTTTGGTGAAGCCATGCTGGCTGCCTCTAATCACCTTCCTGTCTTCCACATGTTTTGACGTATCTTCCAGGAGGATCTGTTCCGTGATCTTACCATTTCTTCAGAATCACTGCAAATTTCTAAATGCTGATGCTGGCGAAAGCTCTGCCCATGCTGGCCCTGCTCGCTCATCCTATGCTGCAGGACACACCACAGCAGCATCACAACAGCACAGAGGAGCAGGAGAAAGGAATTTGCTATATAAAAACTCCCTCATCAAACTCCATGCCCAGTGGGAGCCAGAGAAGAGAGTGCTACCACAGCTCACTCTTCTGTATTAACTCTTCTGTTAGGCTGCCTTGCTCTCCTGCATCTGCGATGAGTTGTATGGCCAGAAAGAAGAGCATGGAACATGCATCCCCCCCCCAAACTGACTTTCCGGCTGGTGCATCTGCACCGTGGCTTTTGGATAGTGTTCAGCAAACCCCGGGGCTGCAAAAGGCCTTCTCCTTCAAGGCCACAGTCCCAAGGTAGCCACAGAGCTCCCAGCACCAGCACTAGATCAAGATACTGCTCCCTGCTCACCTGCCTTTGGAATTACTGCCCCTCCAGCCTCATCACTTCTGCCTGCTGCTGAGATCTTGCAGCGGGATGCCCTGGGGATCACACAGACCTGGAAGGCCTGTTTTACCTTCATTAGACCAAAATTACATCTCCTGGCAGTGCCTGGTGATCTAAGGCCATGAGAGCCAGTAAAACCAGAGAGCTTTGTGCCAAGCTGCTCTGCAAATCACAAGGACAGACTGCCATGGGCACAGTTCTCACACCATCCCCACAGTACTCCCTTCCTTCTGGTGCTCCAGTGTGTAAAACATGTCAAGGGACCTCACACCTGTCGTGAGACTTGAACACTTTTTTGCTCAAAAATCTGAATAATAAACAGGATCATGAGTGAGGGATATCACTCACAATGCCAAAGATGCCCCACAAGTGAATGTGAATGCAGACAAGCACGTGACACCTCCTCAACATCACTGGCAGCCGGCCTGCACTCACGTGTTTTAGCACAGCAACTCATTCAGCTAAATTCAAGTGTGAGTTTGTCTTTACCAAAAAAGAAGGGCATGACTGATTTCATGCAAGTAAAAGCTTGCATGTAATTGGACACAGTTACACCCCTACAAAGACACAGATTTGCTGCAAGTTTTTCTCACTTCTTTATAGGAATATCATAAAACAATAGAATTGAACTCTGAATCTAAACCAGTGGAGGTATCAATTTTTCTTTCTCATTATGAAGCAGAGCAATCTTTTTTCAGCGATACAGCCTTCAGACCCTTGCAGGAACTCTTGACACCTTTGAGAAATCTCAACCTTTCATCAATTTAACCTTTTCTCATCACTTTTAAGCCTGTCTAGCTTTACATTACATAGGAAGAAAACATCCCAGAGATCTCAATTTTCTTGAACTCCAAATGACTTCTTGAGTTACTAAAGATTTACTCCCTGTAGCAGCAGCCAGCCACCAAAGTCTCAGCAACAACAGGCACAGGAGAGATTCTCCAAAATGTTTTTCATCTTGGAAACTGAACAGGTACAATTGACTTTATGTCTTTAATAGGGTGGCTGTTCAACAAAATTAACATGTTTCTGACTTTCCTTTTACTTGTTAATCTGTCTCACTTCAGTTCTGACTTAGCCAACTACAAAATCTTTGAGTATATATGTAATAAAATCAACACAGCAATTCACATGAACAAATCAACAATTGTAAAAATAGGAGAGTTATAACATCAGCTTAATTCCCATCCAACCTCTCATGTAAAGCTCCAAAGAAACGCAGCAATCAGGATTATCCTGAGCTCCTTCAGTCTTAGTAAAGAATGACATTCTCAAAATGCTTCCACTGTGTTTTAAATGCTGATCTTACCATGCATTAAAGCAAGTTAAAATCTTTCACTCAAACACATCCTTACTGAAAATCATCCTTCTTAACAGCACAAAACGGAACACACGAATTTTGGCTCTCTCTGCAACACTTCATCTGTATTTCTACTGAAAATGTACTTTTTTGCTGACCTTATTGTAAAAGTAGGGTCCCTATCCACTTCTGCAATGCCTTGTAAAGAATTACAAAATAAAAAAGTAAGGAAACCAGCTTTTCAAATAGGAAGCACATGCAAGCAGTGAGGCATTAAAAGGGCTACCATACAGGGGTCACCAGGCGTTCTCTTTTCAGAGATGTATAGCTTGCAAAAAAAAAAAAAATATATATATATATATTAACAGCTTACTACCCATAGCTTGCAATACAGTGTTTTCAGCAAAATAACTTCATCACAGACCTCAGCTTCATAAGAATTCCCTCAGATTTGAGTCACCCAAGCCTCAAAATTTAGGCACAGTCTTAATACACCTCCTATATTGGAAAACCTGGGAGCAAGAATGACCAACACAGAGGAATTTGGGGTGAATTTGCAGCTGTACACGGGAATAAGAAACCTCGAAAGGAAATTATTTATAAAGTCCACTTGCTGTTGATGATCAGGAAATCATAATTACAGAAGAGCTGTTGTTTGATAAAGCAGGGTGGAAATAGGAATAGAATTAAAATGCCCATAAATGGTCTGGAAATTCCACTTCTGCCTTGTTACAGGTACAGTGAAGTTCTCTGTGTAGGGAGGGAGAGGAGCCAGTGGAGAAAGGACTTTGTTTCCAACATACCATGACATTTACATTCATAATTAAAATGCCCTCCTCTAACCTATTTAGCTCATCTTTCTCTGAATGCTCTGCCTCCCTTTGCCTCTAGGGCAGACTGGCCTATTTCATCTCCCAAAGACTCTGCCAAGGAACTTTATCTCCCAACTTCACTCATCTCCTGAGTCAGTGAAGAGAAAGAGGTGTTTCTGGGGTGCAGTTATTTGAACCTACCTTAGGCTTTTACCTTACAATGAGAGTAAAAAAGTGTGTGAAAGGTGCTTATTCCTGCCCATTGACTGGGAGTGTTCAGTCTCTATACTAACCCTCAGGCCCAGGTGTGTCTACCTGACCTCACCATGATTTCTGCAGTCATGCAGCAGAGTTCAAATGCTGCTCTTTCTCACTGTGAGTAGCACAGAGGAAACAGTGTTATCACCATACAGGAAAAAGACAGGATCCTGGGAAAGTCACTAAACCCGGTCTGATGGTCACGGTGCAATGAAACACAGTTATAGACCCATCGTTAAATGCTGGTACAGCCAGAAATGGGAGAACATATACCATAGCCCAGACACGGCCCTCATAGTATTCTCTGGCTCATGGAATCAACAATAGTTGTAACACCTTGTAAACAGAAAGGTTTTTTCAAAAAACATTCTGCAGACTTGGATTCACATCTCCTGAATTCACTATTTTGTTAGTGACTTTTGTTAGTGCTGGAAAGACTTGGACCAGCTTCTTTAGGGTAATTACATGAAGATTTGAAGGGCAAAATTATCATCTGAAAAGACACGATGTATTAAACATATCCTCTGTAGTTGAAAGAGGGACAGGATATTGTATTTCCTCACAGAGATTCACACTCAGAACAGATGAATCTTTCTAAACCCAGCTGATATTCGGCAAAGGAAAAGGTGCCTTCCTCAACCTCTGCACTCCTAGAGGCACCAACTGGGATAACAAGGGTAAGGAGAAATGACATGGGCATCACTCAAGCTGCGGGTACAGCTTTATTTCTCTTTCATTTATTTTAATGGAAGGCATATTAGAGCAGAAGGAGAGCATACAAAGCAAAGCTCTTCTGTGGGGCTGCCAGCATCCACGTCAGCTGGAAGTGCAGCCTCCAACTCACGCTCATGCCCGGGCTACCCTCGCACAGAAAACGCCAGCACAAGTCAGCCTGGGTGCGACACCCCCCGGCTCAGCCACGCTGCCAGCTCACCCGCCTGCCCGGGGTGTTCCAGGGAAGAAAGAGAGCTCCTTGTAGTCCTGTTAGCAGCCACAGACATGTGGTTGAATCAGTAAATATCAACAGCTTGTCTGAAAACAAGGTATTATGTGTGTGTGGGGGGGTAAATACACAAACAATCAGAGAATCCGCAGACTATTCCGGCAGTTAAATATAGACTTCTACATCCTGGCAGGGTGGAATTTTATGAGGCACATAAAGAAATGGGATGTATTTAAAAACAGCCCAGATCTATTGTTTTCATTGATTCTGTGTGTTTGTTTTATTTTTTAAATGCACAGATTAAATCAGAATTAAAAGCTACCTGCATGATTGTCTTCTGCATGCAGCCAGAAATGAACCCCCCCCAGTAAGCAGTGCTGTTTCCAGTTCAAGGCTTCATTTGCATTGTACACACTTTTTACTAATTAGTGGAGAGAAAGAAATCATTCAGGATAAAAGACACCAGGATGTGACAAGGGCCACTGGGATCAATGAACAGGATTCATTGCACCAAGTGATCTGGATCACTGCTTAAGAAGGACACAGAGGAAACAATATGGACTTCAGCAGGTCCAAGTTCATGCACCCAGGAACAAATACAGCAAGCTACAGAAAAAGAGTGGGAAATACCATCCTGGGCAGTGACAACCCTCACATGCCTCACCAGAAAACAAGCTGTATGGGGAGGTCCTGGGGTGCCAATGTCAAGTGTTAATGAGCTATGTAAACATGGAACATTGAGTCGCATTGCAGAAGCATTATTGTATCTGATTAGCCTCTGGTCCAGCTGGTACTGGAACAGTGTTAAGGTTGGCTTTCCACAGTGAAAAAAGGGTTTTTGACAACAGTACAGGTTCCAGGCTCCATCTATTAAGCATATTAAAAGACTGATAGCACAGGGGTCCTTGCTGTATCTGACAAACGTATTGCAAAATCCCTGGTAACTAGAAAATACAGGCTGAAACTAAGATGCAGATCTGTGCCAGGGATGGCAATTAGCTAGTGGAACAAGCCTGTAAAGGCCACGATGGATTCTCCAGATGGTGAGTGTTAAAATCACCAGGACTGAATGTTTCACGAACTGGAATTAAATTCACAGCATTGTGCAAAAGACGAACCTAGATTAGTTTCAAGCTCTTTTACCTAACAAGCTGTAACTTTGTGAACATGCACCTATGGAAAGTTAGCAAAGACACCATTCAGGAATAGCTGCACATCTAGGAAAGGAAACATTTTCTAAAGATTATTACACTTGGCCAACTTTAAGCATTCAGAAGTTGTGAGTCAGGGCCCCAAGCATCAAGCAACTGGCTTAAAAATATTGGCATTTTAAAAGGAAAAAATACTGGTTCATTTTTATTTGCCTTTTGGTTATTTTGTCTTTTGAGCTTCAAGGTTCAAGCTCTGCTCTGCAACTGTGATGTCCACAAACCAGAAGTCACTAAATCTAATTAATATAAATGCTGAGATCGCCACAGCTTCACGTGACTCTGAGAGTTCTTCAGGACACCACCAATTGTCTTGAAATTTACAATAAATTTTAAGATTTCACCCAGATGATTATAAAGGCAACGTTTCCTTTAAAACCAGTCACATGCAAAAAAACAGCCAAACCAAAAAAGGAAGTTAAGCAGCAGCTGCAGTTATCCCATCTCCCTCAACAGCATCTCTTGGTTTCCAGCCACGGGAAGGAGGGGGATCCTGGGGAGGACTGGGGGATCGGTGACCCTATAGGTCTTTTCCATCCCTGGTATCCCTCAGTGATTCTTCTGGATCAATACAGCTCTGTGCTTCTTTCCTCTCTTTTCTAGAACACAGAAGCCTTTTGCATGGTCCCTACCCCAGAGGATGCCAGGATGGGTGAGCTGGGGAACTGATATGCCCCAGACAGAGGGATGGGGATGCAGAGATATATAAGATTCCCATCTGATCATGGGCAAAGTTGCTTCCATTAGCTTCTTTCCCAGGCCCTCCTGATGAGACAAAAGCTGGAATTTCTCACCTCACTTGCTCCTCTAACAGAGAAAACAAACCCTACCCCTTCAGTTAACCTCATGAAATCAGGCAGTCCCCTATCTCGATCCTTTCCATCAAGGTCTTCCATCCCAGTCAGACATCTGCCAGTGAGCCTCCCCAGAGCACAGGTAAGGGGGGAAGCATGAGCAAGGGCAGAGCCACAGGAAGGTTTGCATTTAGGAACAATCCAGCAGTGTAACACAGCCCCTGTCCCTTCTCCAGCAAGCACTCAGGGGCTGCCACCCAAAAAGCCCTTCAGTGGAGACTGATGCCCCTGGTCAGGTAATCCGTCTTTATCCTCTCCAAAGAGGAATATTTGGAGCAGAGACCACTTTGTGAAATTCCATTTTAACCACCCCAGACCTGGGCAAACCCATCCTGTGACACAGCACGAGATGCATGCAGGGATGCAGTGGAGCACAGCTGCTGCAGATGGAGGAAGGACAAGTGATGAATGAGAAAACAGGATTACAATGACTTTCTAAAAGGTTTTGCCAGCCAGCTCTTCCTGGGTAAGGGGACCATAAGGTGACCCTGCAGACCACTGGGTCACTTATAAGCTGGGATAAGCACAAAAGAAACCAAACCAGTCTACATTAATTGAGAACAAGTCCAGTGCACCCAAGCAAAGGGAAAGATTGACATCCCTGTGTCAAAAAATACAGAAAAAGAAGCCTAAGATGAGGACAAAGACCATCACTTTACTGAGACTCAGAAGCTTGCTGTCTGACTTCTGCACAGCCAAATTTTCCTCCAATCACTGACACTGCAAAGCAAGGGCACAAGACACAGCCTACAAATGAGCAACTGTCCTGCACATGCCTCACAGGCAGCCAGCAGGAATATGTAGGCAGGAAATATCCTCCAAAATCCAAGCACCATGTGAAAGGAGCCAAAAACGACCTGAAAATATCCATCTGTATATCAGAACCAGAACTGTCTCAAAGAAAGCACATGAGTGGCCATACATCTTAGAGCAAATATAGCTTTGGTGAAAGAACTCCCAGCCATGCCAGCCTCCTAACCTGTCTGTAAAAGCATGCTGGAGTAGCCAGCAGGCATATATATGCAGACTGAGAGGTATTAAGGCCCTCGCTCATTTGCAAGAAAGACACCACAGAAGATTTAGTAAGCCTGCAAAACTCGGTGGCTCTGCTCTGCCACGCTGCCAGTCCTCTGCTGCATGGCATTACCCCTCTGGTGCCCCTGCACCTGATGGGAGGGATATTTCTCCATCATCATGCAAAGAAAGCAGCACACAGAGAGCAGGCAGTGTGATTTGGAGGTTAAACTGTACTGCCTTACCAGGAATGAGCAATGATGACCATCACAAGCCAGTGGGTTTCTCCCCAAAGTCGCTGGGGTGATCCAGCAGCGCCTTGGCTAAGGCTAAGGACTGGCATGGAAATTTGCACTGAAATGAAGGACTTTCTCAGCATTAGCCTGGCTGGAAAGGCACCTGGGAAAGGCTCTGGAAGTGGCCCCAAAGGGTTTCGCATTCGACACCACTGCCATTCCAAGTTAGCTGAAGCAGTGTATGTAGCACCTGAGTCTATCCATTTACACAGACTCAGCAGGACAGGCCCTGTGGGTATTGAACCAGCATTTTCCCAGAGTGAAAAAAACACCCAAACCAGCTCATTTTCTGTGGGGATTAATCTGCTTGGTGTTGAACATGTTTGTTAGCACTGCAAACAGCTTCAGGAAAGCATGGCCCCTGTTGTCCTCACATTTGTATAGCTCTTTCTTTGCATAAACAGACATTTTTGCTGAGGTCTTAAAAATATCGCCTTGCTCTGAAAAAATTGCATAAGCTCTGGACAGTGGTAGCCTGGGAATCAAAACACACATATAGCTAGAGGAAGACCAGTGATGCACCACAGGCCTTCCATTTGTCACAGCCACCCTGCAACAGTCACCAAAGCCCTATTCTGAGTTCCTGTCTTGACACAAAGCCTGTCACTTTTGCAAACATGGAAAGGTGGAGCATCCCCTCCTCCATTTCATGCCTCACCATTTTAGAAAGGAAGAGCCAACTCAGCTGCACCACCTTTTCTTCATGTCCGTGCTATGGTAGTGTGTCCAACTTCAGGTGATACCAACAAAACCCATGGAGATTTGGGGGTCAGTAAACACCCAACGAGTCAGCTTGCAACATGAAAACACTCACATTCACACTAAAAAACTCCAGCCTTTCAAATACAGCAAAGTAACTGTCTGGGAGGTCAAAGAGACAATGACGGGACAGAGAAACACTTGCATTCAGGTACAGCATGGAAAAGGAACCCTTAACACATGGGCTTGCCTCTGAAGTCAGGACCTGCACCGCTCGCAGGGATCAGTGCACAGCCGGCAAACACTCTGGATTATTTTTAATGCGCTTGGAATAAACCCGTGCTCACGGGGAGGCCTGGCACGAGGGGCCCATTGAAAGCCCCACGTGAGCTCTTTGGAAAGATTTAAGTAGGGCAGAAGTGGCATAAAAGCTTTACAGAGCCCTCTGGGAGACTCAGGTGCCTCCACCAGCCAGATCTGACAGCCTGGCCAAGGGATGTTATGTCCCCACCGCAGGGAGTGATGTCTGCACCACATGGTCCCCCACCACGGCCATGTTTACGTAAGGCCCAAGCCCCGCAGACACTGGCTCCTCCAGCAAGGGCAGGACCAGGCCCCCCGTCAGACCCCTCCGACAGGCGTTACCTGCTGACCCCGTACTCTGGGGGTGGCTGGTAGCGGACGAGGGCCAGCTCTGCCCGGGCGGGCTGGGGGGCGGTGTAGGCGGCCTTGAGGACGTCCTGTGCCGGCTGCTCCCCATAGAAGAGCCCGTGCTCCTGTGCCTTGCTGCCCGGGGCCGCTGCCTTGCCTTTGTAGGGGTACTCGGGTGGTGGGCCCCGTGGGTCCGTGGCCTTGCTGGGTGGTGGGGCAGCCTTGAAGCCCTTCCCGCCTCCTGAGGCCGCAGGGTGCTGCTTCGCCCCGTTCCTCTCCAGTGAGAGCTGCATGATCCTCTCGCTCAGCGAGCGGACGTGGCCCTGCTTCAGCTCCTTCAGCGCCTCGTCCTTGTGAGCCTGTCCGCTGTTGGCCCGATTCACTGTCGGCCTCCCCTCCGTCCTGGACTTCTGGCTGGAGGAGCCATAAAATCCCGGTGTGGCAGTGGTGGCCTGTGGCGGGGCCTGGCCACGGAACAACTGAGACTGGGCCTTGGCCTCCTCATAGGTGGGGAGCTCCTCAGTGCCGTGTGGGGGCTGCGGGGCCCGGGGCTGCTTCTCCATCGCAGCACTGTCCCCCTGGTGCTCCTGCCCCTGTGGTTCCTGCCGCCCTGACGGCTGGACCATTGGCAGGTCTTCGGGAGCAAGGTTTTCTGCGGAAGAGAGAGTGCTGGCAGTGCTGTTGGAGGGGCCGGCGCTGCCCGTCGCCTGGTGCTGTATGGCCAGCAGGTTCATGTTCTCGCTGGGGTTGCCATACCTCAGCCGCTCCTGGATCAGGCGCTGCAGGACGGTGCCGGCTGCCACCTCCTCTGCCCCTCGCATCTCCGCCTCTGGAGCCCGGCGGAAGCTGGGTGGGCGCAGGGTGCAGAGGGTCTCCTCGGCTGGGCAGGGAGAGAGAAGTGGCCATTAGCTGTGATGCCCAGGAGGACCAATACCCCCACTTTTTCTTCCCCCCTACATCCCACAGCTGCAACTCTGTGGGCAGAGCTGCACCCTATGGGCAGTCCCCTGCCAGAGTCCCCCTGCCAGCAGAGGCTGTAAGCCATCAAAAGGGGTAAGACACTGTTCTCTGCTCATCTCCCCAACACTCAATCCTGATTCTGTTTGTAATGACCCCTAAAAATGTATTCCTGTCCCCTCCCCGGACCTCTCCTCCATAAAACTCCATGTGTCACATACACACAGCTCTGAATTTCCTTCCAAGTCAACAAGGGACAGGCCATGTCTTAGGGAAACTTAGTATTTTCTAAAATGCACAGGACAGGACAGGGCAGGAGAGGGCAGGACAATTCCTGTCCCACTACCTGACCAATTCAAGGCTGACGTGAAGCATTTTATTAAGGGCATTTTCCAAATGTCTGTCTAAACTCTGACAGGTTCAGGGCATCGACTGCCTCTCCAGGAAGCCTGTTCCAGTGTTTGACCTCCCCCTGGAGACGCCTTGCCTGGCTTACAGAGGAAGCCTGCATGCCAAAACTGAAAGAGATGCTGTAATTCTGATGGCCAAAGTCATAAGCGTACTGTGTGCCATGACAAAATAAACTGTAAATTGGTCACAGAAAAACTGTGAAATGGCACTGAAAATATAAGAGTCCTAAAAGTCTAAAGAATAATCTGTGCTCTGGCATCTTCCTCTAAACCTGCAATTTCCCTTCTGGTTGATAACACTATTTATCAGTCAATACTAACTGTTTCAGTTTTGCTGGGTCAGCACACAGAAGACATTATGATCATAGATGTAACGTCAGCATTTTATAAAGAGCACAGATGGATTACTGCACAACCCTAACTCAGACTACTGGAGTCACCCAGAGCCAATGGCACCCTCTCTGCACTATATATGCAGTGGAGCTTGCCTGGAGCTAACCATCTAGAAGTGTTTGGACAACACTCTCAGGTACATTGTGTGACTCCTGAGGTTTCCTGTGAAGGGCCAGGAGTTGCACTTGATGATCCTGACGGGTCCTTTCCAACTCAACATAATCAGGTGACAGTGACGATGGGTCAAAACACTCAAGTCAAAGGTAAGTCCCCTTTGACTCTAACAAGGATGAGAAACTGGCCTTCAACTCCATAAATGTTATTTGTAAATGCTCTAAACTGCTCAATTTATGCTTGGGAAAAAACATGGAAGTAATGCAGTAGGTTCATATGGAAGTGTGGTCATGAACTTACCGGTTTTTTCTTTGGCACTGATCACTTCAGCTGCTAGCGGAGAAACTTCATGCCTGCCAGCAAACAACTGATGATCCTGGTAAAGAAAGCCAGTGTCTTCCAGTACCTGGACTGGGCTGGTAGGCTTATAACAAACAGATGTGGAGCCTGTAAGAAAGACAAATGTGATGTCAATTAAGAAATCATGTGAATAACAAAATAAGAAGCCACGACTTATGGCAGAAGTCCAACAAAATTTTCTTAAGCACAACTAGGTGCTGAGAAATGCGTCTGAGGCCACTGAGAAACCACCTCTTCTGACCTCACCTCCCAAATAATACTTTAGCTCTGAGGAACAAGAGGCAAACACCAAGTCATCAGTGCTGTTTCGTGCACCAAGCCTGGTCTTCAAGGTACAAAGTACAGCCTACATGAGCTAATAGTGGTAAGTCACAAGCTCACAAATGAAGGCATGGCCCCAGGACATGAAGTCAACAGAGCCAGCATAAGACTGAAAAAGGGAGTGGGTAAAAAGAAGGAAAGGTCAGGACACAGTCACACACTCAATAGGGCTAAAGTCTGGGAAAGGCTTTACCACAAAATCCACACATAAGTTATAGCTTAGCAATACAGAAAATTGCTGAGACATAAAATACAACGAGTGCTATCAAGGGAGAGAGTTTATAAATCACTTTATCCAGATGTTCTTTACGTGGTAAGGAGCGGATGTAGCTGGAGGGCCATGGGAATTTGTCTGGCAGGCCAACTACACAGGAGCTGTATGCTCCAGCTCCAGCAGCCCACAGACACTGATGGCTGGACCATGCTGGTTTTGGTTGGGATAGAGTTAATTTTCTTCTCAGTAGCTAGTTCAGGGCTGTGTTTTGGATTTTTGCTGGAAACAGTGTTGATAACACAGGGATGTTTTAGTTACTGCTGTGCAGTGCTTACACAAGAGTCAAGGCCTTTCCTGCTCCTCATCCCACCCCACCAGCAAGGTTGGAGTGTGCAAGAAGCTGAGAGGAGACACAGTTGCAACAGCTGACCCCAAGTGACCACAGGGACATTCCAGACCATGTGGCATCGTGTTCAGCAATAAAAAGCTGGGGGAAGGAGAAGCAAGGGGGACACGTCCAGAGTGATAGTGTTTGCCTTCCCAAAGCACTGTTATTGCATGATGGAGCCCTCCTGTCCTGCAGATGGCTGAACACCTGCCTGCCCATGGGAAGTCGTGAATGAATTCCTTGGTTTGCCTTGCTGGTGCGGTGGCTTTTGCTTTACTTACTAAACTGCCTTTACCTCAACCCACAAGTTTCCTCACTTTTACCCTTACAATTCCCTCCCCCATCACACCAGGGAGGAGCAAGCAAGTGGCTGCAGGAGGCTTGGTTGCTGGTGGAGGTTAAATCCCTACAGTTCCCCAGCCCCTTCACAATCAGTGAGCAAGAACATGCTCTCCTGGGCAAGCACAAAGGCTCGTCCAAAATCTCTTCTCGAGGATGGCTTTCCAGTGTGCTTGCTTTAACAAGCTGATACAAACTACGTCATAGCAGTGTTAAGCCAGGAATGACATCGACTTGATCCCACAATTCAAGCCACAAATGACATTGGCATAACCCTACAATTCAAGAAAGACACACACTGGACAAGGTCCAAAGGAGAATCACAAAGTGGGCTATAGAACCCGCCCTATGAGGAAAGGCTGAAGGAGTTAGGTCCTTTCTTCCTGGAGAAGACAAGGAAGGGTCCTCATCACAATATTCCAGTATTTAAAGCAAGCTACAGAGGGGACAGAGGTTCTCTCTTCACAAATAGCCACATGGAGAAGTCAAGGGGCAACAGGCACAAGATGCACTATGTGATGTTTTGTCTTAAGAATGAAATTTTTTATGGTGAAAACAATCATTCACTGAAAACCTCTCCAGGGATGTGGCAGACTCCTCATCACTGGAGGTTTTCCAGATCTGACTAGACACTGTCCTAAATAATCTCATCTAAGTTGCTCCCTTCCCTCAAAAGGTTAGACCAGATGTTCTCCTGGAGACCTTGGAGATTAGCATTTCCTGGCCTCAAGTAGCCTGGCACATCAGGGACACAGCAGGATCACTTTCCACTTACCCCAATGATTGTCACAGGTTTAGACTAAGGGAATGGCCTCTGTTTCCAGCATGGCCACTGCCAAGGGATTTGCTTGAGCAGGAGGTGGAGTGTTCAAAGTGGCACCAGTGAAGCATCCACCTGTTCCAGTGGGGCATCTGTCTACCCCTGTGGGGCAGGAAGCCCACAAACATGCAGCACTCTGCTCTTCAAGAAAAACGACTGGCCACGAACGACCTGGATTTATTAATCCTGACTGTTTGGTTTGCACTCAGCTAACTGCATGCTCACTTGTTTATATTACACAGGGAAGTTGCTTTGGCTTCGCTCCCGTCCTTACGTACAGGTCATCACTAACCCCACGCAACTGCATGGAGCAAGGGGGATAACAGAGGGGATAGGATCCAGCCTGCACTTTCCACAGGCACAAAGATATTATTTCCTTCTGCGCCCAGAGGAGAGAAAATAGGCATTTCTGCGAAATGTTAATGGATTCATCACTTTACCATTCATATTATGCATGAATGTGTATGGCAGTTATCTATATTTAGAGAGCATGAGGGAAAGATTGCTCGCTTTAGCAGATCTAAGCCAAATATGTTTGTGTAAACAAGCGTGGTACACCGGTCTGGAAATTGTGCTGATGCTGACGCAGACCCAAGAAAAACCTCAAGAACCCTATTTCCAAAATTATTGTCCTATCCTGGTAGTGCATAGGATTAAAGACACTCCTCATTGCTTCTACACACACACAGTCCTGCCTCAAAATTTGAAATCCTGTATGAAACAAGTGAGTCTTGAACCTGAGCTTGTTCTATAAATAAAAAGTAGACTGGGGTGAAATAAAGAAGATCTGCACACCCAAGGAGAATGAGAAGCTTCAAGCATTACAGACAACCTGAATAGCCAACAGATACCAGCTTGGCCTCACCAAACAAAATTCAGAAGAAATAAACCTTTAGTAAAATTGTATGCTCACATTCTGCATTTCAAATCTGTAGGTACCCTTGAATCACGGCTTCCAATTTTCCAAGGCAGAGAACAAAGTTTTTCCTATAACAAGAGTAGAAATTCTCACCTCAACACTTAGGTTGTTGTGGCAAAGCAATATTCTACTAAAATCATGACTGGTAAATGCCAGCATCTGACAAACTGCTCAGTTTCTGATCTCTGTTACATCACAGTCAAAATCAACTAGCTCCAATCCAGCCAGAAACTACGGTACTTTGTTGTACCCATGTTGAGGTTTTATCATCATAAAACGATGTCATGATGTTTTACGATGTTAAAAATGATGTAACAATATTTTATGTTCATTCACAGTAGGTTTTAATAAAATGTTAGCTATAACTGGCATAGAAAGCCAGCTTTTGTGTTACACAGAACATAGTTACAGAAGATTAGTGCTTGGCACACAGCCACAGTCCAGATCATGGGCAATAAGGCATCACTTGCAAGTTTAGTGAAGCCTCATAAGCCATTTGGTGCATGGCACAAGACCTTTCTCTTTTTCCACCCCTTGCTGCCACTGAAGCCTCCCAAATTCCAGCTCCTCTCTCTGAAGGGAAAGGATTTGCTACAGCCAGCCCTGATGAGCCACAAGGTGCCTGTCTGATGCTCAGGCACTTGTTCCTTCCCCAACCTTCCTCATTCCTCTGCAATGCTCACCAAAAGAGCAATTTTCATCCCTGTAACTGATTCCTGGTGCCAGACCAGTGGTACCCAGCAGCCAAGAGTAGGCACCCAATCGAGGGCAATCTAGGATGAAGACCATGACCCCTCCGAGAACATGCTCCTGGGGAACAGCCTTCTACCCATATCTAGTCCAAATGGCCTAAGCCACAAACCACAGCTGCTGTCCCATGTTTTGTGACTGCCACTGCCAAGGAGAGCCTACCTCAGCAGGTGCCTGCGGGCAGCTGCCAGCTGTGCTGTGCCCTCTCCTTCCCTGCTCTCAACCAGCCCCTTCAGCCCCAGCATGGCAGATGAAGCCCAGTCCATAGACATCACACCTTCATTTGCCATATACCCAGTGTGTCTTACAGCCAGCTCTGTAAGACATGACCATGTTTGTGGCCCAGTTCAGTCCTTGCTAAATTAGGTAGCTGCTGCAGGCCTTCGCTTCTGCATCTCTACCGACACTACCACATCTGAGTGACTGCCTGACACCAATTCATTTGTTTCTCTTCCTTTTTGTTTTAGATAACCATGCATTACACCATACAAAAGCAGACATTATCCTGGAGGTTACTGCATGGCAGTACAGCTCATTTGAAGATTCAGAACTATTTAAATGAATCAGTTGCTAAGATTAACACCAGACAGTCAGCCAGGACCCAGAGACAGAATAGCAGAACTTAAATATTTCCTGTTTCTGATGTGGTTTCAGTCTGGTTTTAAAAAGGATCTAAAGCAAAACCTCATAGGAAGCTTAGTGCTGCAACATTAGAGGAAAGCCAATAACAGCATCCCCAAGAAACAAATTTACAAAAACAGTCAGAGAAGATGGTTTTCTTACAGCCTAAGACTCTCATCTTCAGTAAAACACCAAAAGATGCCCATTGCACAACAACAGTTTTCTGCTATTTAGAGGAAATAGCTCAAGGCACTTCCCACTGCCCACCCAGGTGCCACACTGTGGATGCCTGTGGCACAGCCCGTGCTGCCGGCATGTGCAACTCCTCCTCTGCCACCTAAAAGCTACTCAGCCAAACAAAACCACAGAGCTGTCTTCCAACAAGTCCTCTTTCAATTTGTACCCTACCGACTGAGCGGTTTGAAAGAGACTGAGGCATTTCAAACACCATCCATAGCAATCATCTGAAATTGAAAAGTAAGGCAGGTTTGCACTTTCCTATAAATTCTGCCACAGTTTGTAAGGGAAGTTGAAAAATGACAGAACAAAAATTACATCATTTCCAAGCCCACATCTGTCCTTCTGTCTCATAGTCAAGACAAAAAGGAGTATAACTACCTTATTCCACATTTAAAATATTTTTTCTGCTCAGTCACTGCATAAAAGCCAACAAAGGAAGATAATTATGAGAAATTGCAAAAAGATAATCAGAGCACTCCGGGGTCCCAGGAGCTGTACAAAGGCTGTGTGATGAATTGGATGGGCTCATCCAATGGCCCCATCAGTCCAGAGGGTAAGGAGGGCCACTGTCAAGACTGGACACCCCTTCGTGTGCATCCTGGCCCACGAACCTTACTCCTAAACATTAGCCCAGTCTTGAGAGCAGAGATTGCCATACCCCAGCCACACAGCCATGTCACTCTCCCAAAGCTAGGAGAAGATTTGAGTTTCTTTTAACACAGAAAAAAAATACTTGCGTCCCACTTCTTAGTTTAGGTACAAAAATTGGACTTCCAACAATGTCAGAGGGATGCTCTTGGTACCTTCAGCAGCTCTCCTTCAGCAGTGCTAGGACTCCTTTGCAGCAGAGACTCAGGCAGTCACTGGTGATCCACTTGCATCAGCAGCTCCTCAGACAATGCACGAGTTTTCTAGGACACTTCTGGGGGATCAATGGTCACTTCTGATATGGCTCACTCACCTTCACACCCCACAGTTCTGCTTGGGAGCCTTGCATCCACTGCCAGGGCTCCCGAGCCCTGCGAGGACTGAAAAAACCATCACTAATATTATTTTCACAGGAGCAGAGCAACATCTTGCAGGACAGAAATCCAACACGCATAATGCACACCAGATGTGCGTGAGCAGCACCTCTCATTTCCCATTTCCCACATAAAAGCCAGGAGAAGCTGCACTCTGTGCCTGGCAGAATTCACAAGACTGAGCTCCCCCTCCACATCTCATCACCCTGGGGAAAGAAATCTTCATACCAGTATCAGCTCCAGGATCCAACTTGTGCTATTCCCTTGCTCAAGAAAAGCTCTTGGAATCTCCCATCTTGGGTACTGTCATTTCACTCTCCAGAAAGTGCATCATCCAAGAAAACACTAGCAAGACTAATGAGAATAGGCAGTGGAGGCAGCAAAACCCCATCTCTCCCAAAGAATCCTGCTAACACATCTAAATTTAACTGCCTACAAGGGAGAACACTTTCCATGAAACTTCAGTCTTACGTGCTTATTTTCCTATGTGCTTCCCCTCAGCACAAACCAAAGCAGACGAGAAAAAAGCCTACAAGAGAAGCAAAGCAAATGTGCCTTGAAAGTGGCTCCCAAACCTGGCATGAGATCAGATGGATCAGGAAAGAGCAGAGCCAAGTCTGCCTGCCTGGGAGATCCCCTTGGATGCCCGCACTTCTCCGCCCTCCCAATGGAAATGAGGTGTGCGGGCGTGTGGGGGCAAACAGTGCCCCTCAGCACTCTTTCATCTCTCTCAGATGGTTGCATGTTTTATAACGTTAAAACCACCTGCTGTTTTTTCTCCTCATCCCAGGCTCACCCCAGAGGAGAGGCAGGATGCAGGCAGAGTATTACCGTCACACCTCCAGGCGCCCAGCAGTTATCTGGGCATTAACCCGACGGAGGAAGGGATGCGTATTCCTTAGGCAGCCGCACCAGGCTTTGCACAAATACGTGCATTTTTAAGGTCCCTGTGTATTACAAGCTATGCATTTGCCTTTGCAGCCATAGCACTGAATCAACAATATACAGCCAGCCTAAATTTATTCAAAGAATTGAATCAGTAATTGAAACTTCTGCTTTGATCAAAATGCCAGTGGCACAATGACGACTCATGTCAGCATTGCTGCTCTGAGATAAAAGGGTAAGTATTATTCAGAGCTGAAAGTAAGGGAAGAAACTCTCAGTAAAAGAGTGAAATACAAAGGCTGACATGGAGCTCGTGAGCGAGACACTTCTGCTACAGCTGCATCGCTTGTCAGCACAACTGTCTGCAGACATTCTCACTACACCATAAATTCTCATTTCCAAGCAATAAAAAAACCTCCGAGATAAAAATTCATCACATAAATTCTTAGGCAAGGAATTTTTTCTTCCACTGGGAGAAGAAAAAAAAAAAAATCATCAATCAGCTGCAACATACAGACAAGACACTTGCAGAGCAGGAGTTTAAGCTATGATTAACTTTGCTGTACTTACTGCCTTTAAAGACGATCATGTTACAGAAAAGCACTGGCATGATCTGTGTCACTTGGATAGTTAAGACCTTCCATTAATTAACCAGAAGTGAAATAGGACCTAGGACTGTGGATCATTCAGTCTAGCTCCCCGTTACTTCAAGCAACCATATTATAAAACTCCTTTCTTAAACTGAATAAACAGCATCTTGAAGAAGAGGAGTTTTTTTCAGCCCTTTTGGAGGAGGTTTCAGGATCAGTGTTCCTCAGACACACACAAATACTCTTCTTGCTTCCCACTCCCAGTCACTGACATTGCTCTTTATCCATCTATTTTTTTTTGCCAGTAGTGTCCTTTAGGTTAAATAGCTTTCTCCCTGAGTCATTCCCACAAACTTGCAGCGTACAAAGGAGCCTGGGATAAGGACAGAACAAAAATAGTACAAAGACTGTACAGTACTCTCTAACTGAAAAGGCAGGCATTGAACTGTATCGTATGGATCTTCAGATTTCTAGAGCTTTTCCATTTTTTTAACACAAGCAACAAACCATCAGCTAAGGATCCACAGTTCCTTGATGATCTGTGTGAGGAAACCACTTGTGACAACTCTACACTGAGCAGAGTCTGTGCACTACTCGTAAGAGTCCTAACTTAAAGCAAAAAGAAATTAGACCTTCTTCCCACCAGAAATGTATATTACAATTATGAGCCTTCCATTATTAAATCATGACACATGACCTATATTCATCCAGTTTTAAAACACAAAAATCTAATAAAGGCATAATACACAAAAGTACTGACAAGAAAACTGCCTTTAGTTCTTGCTCCCAGATGGCTCAGCTGAGATTTAAAACAGAGAAAATCACAGTAACAGCCAACGGTGTGGACCCATCATCTCAAAAACCTAAAACGGTGCACAGGCAGTGGGACACATCCCAGAAGACAGGGCACGTCACTGGCAAGGACATTCTGTCCATCCCAGGCAGCCATCATGCAGATTAACAACCCCTGGGAAGTGCCTCCCTGCCCCTGTGGGATGGAGGAGCCCAGCTCAGGTCCCGGGGCAGACCCGGATGCCTCCTGCCCTCCAGGCACTTTGGGGGATCTGCATGTCATATCCCAGCCCAGCCGGGACGTTATTGAAGCGTCTGCTCACAATACACCTAATATCTTCCTACAATGAAGAGGGAGAACAGAAGTGTAATAGTTTTTTAATGACATCAGTTGGTTTAGTCTTAAATAAAGACTGACTTTCACTAAAAGCATTTTAATTCATTAAACCATTCATTAAATTAAATTAACAATGTTATTATTTTCCAGCCTGAGACTTGATCACTGGAGTTACTGTTGCCTACAGCACATTTTGCCAATATTGTCAGAGCAGATAATCCCAAGTGTTGCTCAATTATTTAGTCCCGCACTATATTTTCCGGAGATGTGGCATGACCCTGGAGATCACCCCACTTCTCAACAGAGGCCTGCCTTGACCCACACTAGGCATCATTGCCTGGCTTGCACAAGAATGACACACTTCAACTTCAAGATGCAGTACAGACATGCATCAGGAAAGGCACGGCCACACACCATGGTGGGGCACACCCGAGCTACACAGGACCTCCTGCTGCTCAGGGGATACACCTTACCGCATGGCAAAACTCTGCTCTCACATGTGCATTTGGAGCAATTTCACCAGCTTCTATAGACTTACTCCAGATTTACACCCACAGCAGCATCTCATCTACTGAAAAGGTCAGAATGACCAAAACAAGAACTGATACACTTCTTAAATGCACCATTTTAATAGAAGAGTTGCCCTAAGATTTTTTTTTCATAAAGGTGATGTTGTTCTTGTTACTATTACTTTTATTTTCTATCTAACTTCCACCTATTTCTACTTCTGCCCTGAGTGGAAAGCAGGCTGTTCCATTTAAAAATTCAGGACACAAATGGGAACCAGATTACATCTATCCCAAAGCTGCCAAAAAGCAACTGCTGTATGAAACCAAAAATCCTCCTGGGATTTTGCTCAAATCCGCAAAATATTCCCGAGTACTAAAGTTTCCACTGGGACTATTACATTAGCAGATAGTCTGTGTGTGAAAACCCAAGTATGCAGTCGTTCTCCTAATGGTTTCCAGGACAAGGCACACACTCCCACCTTAGCACCAAATAACATTTATACCAGATCTGGCCTTTAAAGCAGTGAAAAAAGAAGGCACGGTGGGCTCAGGCTTTTGTTTCCTGAAGTAAAGCTGCAATGGTCAGCAGTAACAACTCCACATGATCTTGAGACCACCGTGTGCATACAGGGTCCAGCTGTGCCTGACCCCCCTGGGCTGCTGCTGGGATCCCTACAAACCCCCCATGGGTGTCTCTTCACTGGAGAGGCACAAAGCCTTTAGCTCTGTGCTGGCGTTTCCTCACAGAGGAGCTCTTGCAAGGAGCACCAGAGCTGCACCTGTGCATCCACCCCTCCATTGGCATCGGGATGCTGATGTTGCAGAGGGTTGGATCCAGACCACTTAGCGGCCCAGGACTCAGGAACTGCCCCTGTGCTTGCCCACAATGCCGCAGGTGGAAGTGAAAAGTAAATGCGAGCAAACACCTATTCTGTGGATATCTATCTGGGCTTTGGCGAGACAACACACGCCCCTTTGGGCTGAAGCTCCCCTCCCCTCCAGCACCCGAGTGCCTTCCAAAACAAGAGGGAAAACAAGGTTCCCCTTGCCAAATGCTGGCAGAGAGCAAAGGGGAGCAATGGGTATCAGGAACTGAGGATGGACATGCAGGTGATTGGGGCCCCACACAGCCTGGGGGAACTGGGGGGGTCCAGCCCCAGCAACGCTGCAGGGCACATATCTCCCTATTTAACAACCTAAAACCAGCCTCCCCGAATTCACCCCCTCACACCACTGCTCCAGTTGAGGTGGGACATGAGGAAGGTGAGGCAGGACATGGCCCCTCCATGCAGGGTCACAGCAGGCACCCAGCACAGTCTCGGAGAGGGTTTTAATACGGGTTCTTGCCCACCCAGTATTTCCTGCCCTCAACACTCTGACATTTCTCAGTAAGGTATTTATAGGACCCTTTGAAGAGCTTTTCTGGCCGTTAGCAGTGACTACATATATATGCAAAAATATATATTATGTGTGAACATATCTAAACATATATAAAAATAAATATACATACGCATGGTCTATTTTTAATTTATAGATATGTGGTCATACATGTGTAGATACATATAAATACATAAACATATATATCTACATATACTTTAATCTCCATGCACACCTGCGAGCAGCAATGGTGCTGACAGCTAGCTGTGCTCAGGAAAAATCATGGGACTCATGTTCACAGCCACCTTTCTCTCAGGAAGCTTCTAGGCTTACTTTTATATATAAAATGACAAAACCTGAGCCCAGTGGATGGCCGAGAGGGGCCGTGCAGACCCTCAGCCACCAGATCCTGGTCTCTGGTGGCAGCTGGGCATGGGTCCTGAGATGCTCACACAGCACCAGGAAAGAGAAAAAAAAAAAAACCTCTTTCCACCGAAAGAGGAAAAAGCCCAAGCAGTGCCCTTCCTGTACTTCAAGCTATGAATCACAGAACCTGGCAGGAGGATTCGGGCTACATTCACGCGGGTTGGTTTTTTTTCCTTTCAATACTGTGGGATTTTTGTTGGTTTGTTTGGGGCTTTTTTAACCCAAGTTTAGCTTTGTTCCCTGCATGGGCAGGAAGGTTAAACATAAAAAAGTTCCCCTCTCACCATCCCCCCTACAACAACAACGTGAGAAAACGCTCCCCCGGCGTGGGAGGCCCCTCCTGCGTGTCCCGTGTGGCCGGGCGGCACGGCACGGCACGGCACGGCACGGCACGGCACGGCACGGCACGGCACGGCACGGTGCCGCTCTTCCCGGAGGATGCTGCGGGGGCCCCTCCAGGCATGCGGCCGGCCGGGACGGGCGCTGACAGTCCGGGGCCGGGGACCCGCGGGGACGCTGCGATCGCTGCTGCGGACACGGCCGCGGCCACGGCCGCCCCGAGCGCCGCTGGAAACACTCCCCGCGCTCCCGGCCGGCGCTTCGCTCCGTGCCGGGGGCGCCCGGCGCGTCCCTCCTTCAGGATATCCTGCGGACAAGCCCCCTCTGACCGGGGCTGCTCGGGGGCTCGCCCTGCGCTGGCTCTGCCTTCTCGGAGCGCCGAAAATTCGCGGGAGTAGGCAGGGAGGACTCCGGGAGCGGAGGAAGAGGAGCAGCGGCGGCCGCCGGGCTGGCGGCTCGGCCCTCGCGGGAGAAGGACGGACTCGGCCCCGCTCCCGCACCCCGTGGGGTTCCCACGCAGCGCGGGGGCAGCGGGGCGCGCCGGGTCCAGAAGCCGGCTGAAGGCTGCCCAGGCCTTCCCGCATCCTCCCGGGGAAGCGGCGGGACACGGGCACCTCGCACGGGTGGGTACGAGAAGGGACACCCCGCACCGGCACTCCCGCACACGCTCCCCGGCACACACGTGGGACACGGGCGCACGCACCCCCCGCGCACCCGGGTCCGCACAGACACACGTGCGTGCGAACATGTACACACGGACTCGTGCGGTGACNGGGGGCGGGCTCAGCCGAGGGGCGGGTCCGGGGGCGGTCCGGGCACGGCCCGTGGGATAGGGCGGCGCTGCGCTGCCCCTCTGGTGCGAGGCGTGTGGCCGGAGGGAGCTCCCTCGGGCCGGGCCAAGGGCTCTGCTGCAGCCTCGCAGCCCCCGACGGAGCCACTGAAGACATCTGGGTGCGCCCGGGTTGAGCCTCATGCCTGGGAATGGTGAGGATCCTAAGTCCCGTCCTAAGTACTGGCACAGGCTCTTTGGTCCCTCTCGGGACAGTAGAGAGGGTTTGCCCCTAGTCCCAGGCCCATTCTCCTCGTCAGCCAGGGCTTCAGCTGCTCCCTGTGCCTGGGGGAGCCGGTGGCTGACTGGGCAGTGACTGGGCTATTTATATCACTGAGGCAGTTCCCCGTTCCTAAACGCAGCCCCCCACTCCTGAACACAGCCCCTTTCCCTGCTGCCCACCCGCTCCATCACACACATTCACACCAGCGGCGGGTGCACATCTCCTTTGATGTCACAGGATTTACAGCTGATGCCGAACGCAAGCGCTCTGCGAATGGGGACACAGGATGTTTTCCATCTCAGAGTGCCTCCGTGGTTTGGCACACCGGCTCCACGGGATGACTGTTCGTAAGGGCTGGAGCGACGCACTGCTCCGTCTCCTCAGACCACTCCAGCCCGGCTGCCAAGGGTCTGATGCAGGGAACACGGCAGGAGACCTCTTTGGGTGTTCGCTCCACAATTCATTTCCCATCCCTGCAGCTGTGTGGGCACAGACCGGGTCAGGCAATCCTGCTGCACCCTTTTCCCAGCGCTGACCCACAGGGTAGGCATTTTTTCGGACAGCTGGAGCTGCCAGGATACTGCTTGGGTTTCCCCATCTCAGTGCTTCAACCTCCTTCAGTCCAGCAAGCTGCCCAGTGAGAAGAGGATTATCCCATCAATTTGTAATTCTTCCAGGGACTGATGGTGGTTTCTACCTCCTGAATACTGTGCCAAAAGGATAAAAGCAGATAGAAAGAAATGCAGCAACAGGCTGAAGAGGACCACACCAAGTACTGCTACAGCTCTGTGAAGAGGCACAGCAAGACGGGAGCTGGCCCAGTGCCATCGCCACCGGGCTGGATGGATGCAGAGGGGACTCCTGACAGCTCCCTCTGAATCAAAGCAGTCTGAGGCATTGCTATTTTTTGCCTGGCTTTGATCAGAGTTCGTGTTTTGCTTAGGAACAAGACACACCGGGAAGCTACAGCATATAGGAAAGAGGTAAAGGAGGAAAAAATATTTGTGATTAAATCAGTTCCCACATCTGTGCATCTCCCATGGCAATTACCCCAGAATGGTATTTCTGGTGTGAGCTGAGCATCCTCAGAGGTGCCCTTCCCTCCATGTGAGGGAGGTGCCAGTCAGGCTGTCCCTGTGAATATCTCTCTGAAGCTTTGAAACTGAGGCATTTATTATGTGTACTCCTGAGGTCACCTAATACAGATTGTGGTTATGCTCAGTCAGGGGAGCAGGGATTTTCAAATATGCTGCTGTTTGAGGTGGAGGTAAGGGGAACTGCTGCAACCTTGACCTCTTCTGGGGAAAAACTACAGGCTAGTGCTTAGACTACCAGACTTGGATGAGAGAAGGATGTTCAGTTCCCTTGTCACCTGCAAATACTCAGAGTATTTGGGAGCAAATTAAGCCTAAATTCAGGTTTTTGAATACCTAAATCTGCAAAGTCATGGAGAACCTTGATGATAGACACCTCGGTCCTTTGGAGGAATTTGCCTTGGATTTTTGAGATTGTATAGCTCATCTCTCCTACCTCTCCCAGGGATAAATGTTGGCTTTGCTTTTAGACATAGGTGAACCATGAACCAGCTCAGCTGTAAATGAAGGTGAAATTTTGCCCTTGGCTTGTCAGGTGCGTTTTCACAGAGATGGATGAAATGTGAAGAAGACATTGCTGTCTGAGCCCAGTTTAAAGTGGCAATTCAAGCACTACTTTTTGTCATGTTCCAACTTTACCTTTTGGTTGGGCAAAATGGGACACATTATTTTGGTTATCCCTGTGCCCTCCCAGACACCTGCCAATTGGGGACTTCTCAGTAGTTGCTACTGACAGACCCGGTGCTGGATCCCTGAGGCTCTGCAGAAGGGATGTGGCCATCCCAAACCACAAGCACACCCGGGTGTTGATGCTCATTTCATTTGCAGCCAACCATGCATGTAATCCCACAGATTCCTAATGCTGCAAGCAAACAAATAATTGTCCTGCTCTGCCTGACACTGCAGCAACCCCAAATGCCTGCGCACAATTCCACTTCTTGCTGTCGCTGCTGCTTTTAACGATGGCTGATGGGCAGTCAGAGAGTTACAGCCCCATTAACACCACTGCTGGAGACGGCACAAATAACTACCCTGTGACACTGACATCACAGCAAGAACTGAATCATGAAATACATTGCATAGAAACTTCCACTCAGGTAAATTTAGTAAATAAAAGACACAAAACCTTTGACATGAAAGTTTCCCTTACCATTATCTCAGGTGGAACCTCTTCTTGATAGTCACAGGCTTCACCTACCCCACAGAGATACATCTCCCTGTCCTCACTGTCCCCAAAGCATCTCTAACTACTGAGCAGAGGCAGATCCTCTTGCCACACTGGAACAGCACTTTCTAAACTACATCTGCAGAAGGTTTTTAAGTAATCTTGCAACTTGGCAGCCAGTGAACTCAGCTGTCTGGGGAGCCCCAGAGAAACCCATCCTGCTAAATTATTAGCCACCATTAAGATTTCTACAACAACTATGCATATTTATCAGATCACCTCTGATACACACTTCACAGGCAGCGTTGCATTGGAAGGCTGCAGAAGTCTCTCTGCACATCTGTTTTTCCAGTTCTGCCAAAGAGCTTTCGTTTCTCTCTAATAACTTGACCTCTTTGGTTTCTGACAGAAGACAGCTAAGCAGAACACTCACTCTCTGGATTTGCTCCAGTATGGGATGAGGTCAGGACAACAAAGAAAAAGAAACAGCTGGATGGCTATGAAGCAGTGGGAACAAACAGGACAAGGACCAGGGCTTTCTCTTTCCTTCCCTTTTTATTTATCCAATGGGATTTTGTTTCTGAGTGTATTAATTCCCCAGGCAGACAGTGTCACCAAAGCAGTGCTTCCTGCAAGCTGCTCTTGTGGGGAGCCTCCTCCAGCAGGCTCACCATGCCCAGGGTGCACATATAAAAAGCACAGCCAGCTAATCCCTCCTGTGGTCGGCTGTCAGGAAACGAGAGGCAAGGGTCCTAGGGGCTTCCACTGAGATACTGCATCTCCTACACAAGCATTTTTGTTTCAATTTTGGCAGAGCAAGCATACCCCTCAGTCCCACTTTATTTTTCCATTTCATCACATTCTCATTACTCTACCCAAGGCTTTCTGGGCTGGGGTCTTTCACCTTGCATTTTTTCAATCAGCCTTCTTCTTTTTTTTCTGATATTCAGTTCAATCATCTTAAAACAGTAAGCAAAAAAATTGCTAGTGTGGTGGGAAGGAGATGGAAAAGACAAGGGGGATGAGGGAATGGAAGACAGAGAGAAGACATGCCAAACACAGGAGAAAGACAGAAGAGCAGTCTGCACATGTTCCCCTGTTGGGAGAATTTTTCTCTCCCTGACTTCACTTTCTCCACAGCCAGAAATTCCACCTCAGGATTTGCCAAGGAGACAATGCAGCATTTCTCTGCTGGGCCACAAAACAAGTGTGAAATGTTCTGTTTTAACCATTTACAGAAAAAAGGAACACATCAATCACCATCTTATTCATATCTTCTGAAATCCAGCAGCCAAAGCTGTGGGAATGGAGATACAGATGAAGAAAGGAAAGGAGGAGAAGTGTAAGTTTGTTTTGTTTTTTTCTTCGTTGGCCACTATGGACCTAAGGAAAGATAGGAAGGACTACATTGGATTATTGTAAAGTTTAAGAGCTCCTAGTGTCCCCTGTCTGACATGCCCCCTCTGGTAGATGACTGCAGAGGAAGTACAAGGAACATTACAAATGCTGTTTCCTCTAGTATATGATCCCATTTCCTTTCCTGAGCCAGAGGTTTTAGTCACATCATCAAGTTTAAGAGCCCTTGTATGATGTTTTCTAATCACTTTTGAGCCTATTCATACTTTTGGCACCACTTGGACATCCATGCCCCAGTGAGCTGCACTGTGTGAAGACATACTTCCTTAGGGTTATTTCAAGCCTTTCCTTATTTCACAGAATCTCAGGCTGGGTTCAGGTCAGAAGGGGCCTCTGGAGATCATCTAGTCTAATTTCCCTGCTCCAAGAGCCCATTTCCCAGGGCTATGTCCAGACAGCTTTGGAATATCTCCAAGAACAGAGAGTCTACAACCTCCCTGAGCAACCTGTGCAAGTGCTTGGTCACTCTCATAGTAAAAAAGGTGTTTCCTGATGTTCAGAGAGCATGTCCTGTGTTTCCATTTGTGCTCCTTGCCCCTGGTCCTGTTTACCTGTTTACTTCCCTACAGGTATTTATAGACATTGATGAGACCCCCCAGAGCCATTCCTTCTCTATGCTGATGAGACCCAACTCTCTCTGCCTTTTCTAACTGGAGAGGTGCCTTCACCATCTTTGTGGC
This sequence comes from Serilophus lunatus, assembly GCA_013399895.1. Classification (NCBI taxonomy): domain Eukaryota; kingdom Metazoa; phylum Chordata; class Aves; order Passeriformes; family Eurylaimidae; genus Serilophus; species Serilophus lunatus. The sequence continues at coordinate 599,677 of VXBA01002618.1, read as the reverse complement.
CCTTTGCTAGACAATCTCCACTTTGTCCATATCTCTCTTGCACTTGGTTAGTCCTATGCCATACACAGTTTTTGTACTTCTAGCACAGTATGGCAGTATCAGCGAGGTTGGAAGAGACCTCAGAGATCATCACGTCCAACCCATAATCTAACAGCAGCCCATCATCTAAACCATGGCACCAAGTGCCTCATCCAGCCTATTCTTGAACACCTCCAGGGTCGGTGACTCCACCACCTCCCTGGGCAGCCCATTCCAATGGCGGATCACCCATTCAGTGAAGAATTTCTTCCTAATATCAAGTCTAAACCTCCCCTGATGGAGCTTGAGACTGTGTCCTCTTGTTCTGTTGCCAGTTACCTGAGAGAAGAGACCGACCCCCTCCTGACTACAACCTCCTTTCAGGTAGTTACAGACAGCAATAAGGTCACCCCTGAGCCTCCTCTTCTCCAGGCTGAACAACCCCAGCTCCCTCAGCCGCTCCTCACAGGGCTTGTGCTCCAGCCCCTTCACCATCCTCGTTGCCCTTCTCTGGACACGCTCCAGTAACTCAACATCTTTCTTGTACTGAGGGGCCTAGAACTGGACACAGTTTTCTGCTTTGCCTTCCTTCAAGCATCTCTTTTCTGCATCATCCAGTTGTAGTTTACTCAGTGTCTGCTTTTGTAGAAGCTGCTCTCTCCCTCATTCTTCTCTGTTTCCATTGCCTGGTACTTCTCCGGGGAACCTTAGCAATGTACTCACTGGTCAAGGTACAGGTGAGCCATGCATTGACTTACACAGCAGCAGACCACAGAGAGGTTTCTAAAGGTTAGGCATGGCAAGCAGAGCACCAGTCTTTAAGATACAAAGAGAAAGAAAAGTTAAGAAGTGATTTCCCAGTCATTGTTAATTCTATCACTTTGGAATTACCGAAATTTTTGCAAAAATGTAGAAAAGGAGAGTATGAGTGACATCCAGCACAGATTCAGCAAGAACACAGCTGGTTAGAGTCATCTATTCTTCTGCAATGAGATAGTAAATCTTGCAGATGAGCAAGAAGGTGCAGATGCTGTATGTGTTGACGTGTAAGTAAGGGGTGAGACACTATGTCATATGGTATCGTTATAAGCAAGATAGAGGAATGCTTAGATTACAATGAAATATGAAAAGATGTATGCATGACTGGTCAAAATTTTTCTTAGAGGTTAGTAACTCATGGTATGATGTGATGCAAAAAAGCCTCTCATGAATCTGGTCCTGCTCAGCATTTCCACAGATGACACAAAATCCAAGCACGGCTTTTTTACATCTGCAGATCACAGCAGTTTGAGACAACCTGACAGAAAGCTGGACACAGGACTAGAGATCAAGAAAGACATGAGGAGCAGAAAAGGGGATACAATTCATTGATCCTCCACTGGATCTTCCTTCAGTCCCTGAGTAGTGGGAAAGAAGCTCTCAGACCTGCAGAAGGCCTTTTCCCTGCTTATGTCTGCCTTTGGCTTAAATTACAGAAATCTAATTAAACACTGAGGAAACAGTTCCGGTGCAGTAAAGCACTGGCGCAGATTGCCTGGGAAGGCTGCTAGGGCAGGTTGGCCTTCCACACAAGGCGATGGATGAACAGGAGGCACTAGCCCTGCTGTCAGGCAGGAGAGCTGTCTTCCTGAAGTCCTGCTCAGACCTGCCTTTCTGTGATTTTTATCCTGACAATGCTTTGTTAAACTATTGATATTTTGTCTCAGGATGTTTTTGTTATAATACTGCTTTATTCTCTGCTAATAACTCCTTCTGTTCAGGTGGCTTGTTTGACCAGGGCTGAATATTTTTGACCTGGTAATCCTTAGTCACACAATCACTTCAACACAGCTTAAATCCAAGCGGCTACTAGGATGGTCTTGTCCTCTCCCCCTCCAACATGTGCGTGCTCTTATTGCCTGGCTTGCCTGGCACCACAGAGCAGAGAGCTGTGCCTGACTTGGGCCAGGTTCTGATCCAGCTGAAAACCCGCCAGCCAGGAGACAGGCAAGAGAAGAGATCAGTTTTCCATTACTGGTTTTGCTATCTCATATCCTTTCTCTGTCTTCTACCTTGGATGGAGCAATCACATCTTGTGCTATGTTTGGAAAGCAGAGTGGAAATGTAAGGTGATACAAGCACTGGTTTGAATAATCTTTTCCAGACTGAGGGATATCTAAACTGCAGTGCAGAAGAAAGCAGTGTCTGAGGAGGTCCTCTTGCCTCTCAGATGGGAGCAGGGTTGAGTAGAAGCCCCGAGAGATGCTAATCACCACTTCAGGAGGCAGTGGATCGTACTGGGTGGCACAGACTCTTTCCCTGTTAACACGAGGAGGATGCCAGCAACCTAACTGGCCCATGTGTTAGTCCTGATCCCTGATGCCCCTCCACGGTCCTGCCCCTGATCAGGGGGTCACCTCATTTTGTACATCTAAATCATCTGTCTAGCTGCTACTGCATGTAATTGCTACTCAACTACTCGACCAAATCTTGTTATTCAAGACACGGAGCTTTTTCTTTGTCACTAAATTTGTTTGCTAAGACTTGGAGGATTTGCCGAGGTTAGGAGAAATGGGTACATGCCACCAAGGAAAGGCACTGTTCAAGGGACAAGACAAGGAAGATCAAGAGAAAAAAAAAAAAAAAGGAGCTGATATAAGTTCTGTCACAGAAAATGCGTTTTAGAAGGCTCTTGGCTTTATTTCCATTCCCTGTTAAGACACGCCTCTGGGTGAATGCATGTCAAAGCAGTCTCTATCCTGACACCAAGTGGAGGGAATTCACATGGACTCCTTCAAAATACGACCAAGTGTATGGAACTGTCAGTGAGAACAACCCCTGGATGTGCCACCCATTCTAGCACCAGCAAGGCATCATCAGTTTTTAAGTATTATTGTATTTATAGGAATTTTTTTCAAGAACCTGTCTCCTAGCAGAAGGAAGATACATTGGAGATAGTTATATATGTTAAAAGTCACTGTGCTCCTGCAGTTTTACAGTCCTATCCCAGATTTCCACCAGTGCCATATATGGTGAGCATCCCAGTGGGGGCACGTGGATCATTTTTACTAGGGACAAAGCAGGTTTCAAGAGCGGCAGGGAAGTCACAGAATCACAGATTCGTTGAGGTTAGCAGAGACCCCTGGATTTTATCTGGTCCAACCCCCTGCTGCCTAGGGCTGCCTAGAGCCCATTTCCCAGATCTGTGTCGAGACAGACTTTGAATATCTCCAAGTATGAAGAATTCATTGCCCTGAAGGTGAAGGGGAGGGTGTCTTTTCCTTAGGAGGAAGGGCCAGTGCTCAGTCATGTTAAAGGGGTAGACACTGGAGTCTGCCAGAGTGGTCCCACCATGCTGCCAAAGAACAAGGCAGGGTGACTTGTCCTGAGACCAGCATCTCTTCCATCTAATTCACTTGGGAAAGTATGAATGCTCCATCTTTAGCCTTCACCAATTTTCTCAGGAGGAGTTAGGGGCTTGTCTGGTTCTGGGCTCCTCAGTGCAAGAGAGACATAAAGCTCCTGGAGCAGGTCCAGTGAAGATCTATGAAGAGGATTAAGGATCTGAGGCATCTCTCTTACAAGGATTGGCTGAAGGAACTGGACCTGCTGAGTCTCAAGAAGAGATGCCTGAGGGGGGAGCTCATCAATGTCTGTAAGTATCAAAAAGGAGGGTGTCAAGGGGATGGAGCCAGGCTCTTTTTGGTGGTGCCAAGCAATATGACAAGAGGCAATGGACAGAAACTGGTGCACAGGAAGTTTCACCTGAACATGAGGAAGATGTTCTTTACTGTACCGGTGACAGAGAACTAGAATGGATTGCCAAGAGAATTTGTGGAGTCTCCCTTACCGGAGATATTCCGTACCATCTGAATGCAATCCTGTGCAATCGATTGTGCTTAAGCAGGGAGGTTGGACCAGATGACCCCACTGTGGTCCCTTACCACCTTACCCATTCTGTGATTATGTGATTTTTTCCCCCTTCCTTGCATCTCAGACTTGCAGGGCTGAGTGGTCAGAAACTCTCCTTCGGAATTTTCCCATCCCGCAGCTCAAGTCCTCGCCCACACCTTCCCTCAAACAACTCTAACATATCCTCAGAAACACACCTCTTTTGACCTTAGCCCTGGGATTAAGGGAAGATCACTCCCAGATGGGGTTCTACTCTGGATTCAGCCTCTGAAACCTTCAGCTTCCCTTGCCCATTTGAAGCTGTTTTCTGCCCAAGTGTCTTACTCCTCACTCTGCTTTACACACTTCGACATCTGCCTTCCAGGGGAAAAAAAAATCCCTTATCATTTTGCAAGGTGCCAGAATGTCACAGAAGCTCCAGTGCCAGCCATGGGCTAAGCCTCAAACCACCAGAAAAGCAGCAGCAGCCTCTGATAGTGCTCTGCACCAGAAAGGTGACAGCTTCTTTCCCAAGGGAAAAAGCCCTGCATCAATTTAACACACAAAGGTATTAAACATTTCTTAGCATGGAGCTGTTCCATCCCTCTGATGGATGGCATTCAAAAGCAACACAGAAAGGAGGCAGCAGTGCTGATAAATGTATCCAGCAAAAAGCATTCAGCAGGTGCCCTGTTTAAATCATCTCCTAATTACTCAACATATTAAAATCAGGGAGAGGAAAACGTATCAGGCATGAACTTACCCAGCAAAGGCATGGACTTATCCAGAGCAAAGAGAGCTGGGGCAGCTTCAGAGAACTCATTGTCTGAGGGAAGAAGAACAAATGCTTGGAAAGGTCAGCTGAAGAGGTAGATGGGGAAAGCTGGGGTAACAGTGCTGTTTTAATCACACTGCAGCTAAGCCCCCACTCAGTCTCCTTCCAGTTCACCCTGACAGCTTTCATGTATGTATTCTGTGTTTCCTTTTAGTATAGGTGTTATTGAAATACCTCGGAATCAGCTCAAGACAGAGACTTGTCAGGATGAACCCTTATCTTGCTTCCATCATCACTGAAGGGCAAGAACACTGCTGCCTCACCTCTGCTCTCACTGGGATCTCCAGCAGTGCTGCCCTTTTTGGCCATTCCACAGCTCTCTGCTCCCTTTCTCCAGTTCATCTGGCACACAGGGCATGGCCATGAGCATCCTGCCCACAGCAAAGTTTTCCTGCATGCTACAATCTTCTCCAACAACAGCACTGGTTTAACCAATGGGAGCAGGAAAGTGTCCTGGCCAGAATTTTTCAGAGGCTGAGCAAACCCTTGAATCATCTGATAATAGCACTCAGTGCCTGTGGCAGGTTAGACCACAGGCTCTGGAAATCCCTGAGCTGGTGGCATTCCTCACCAAAAGCTTGTAGGAAATTATCTGGGATCCTGAGACCAACCCCATAATGAGCCCACCTATTATTGTCTGTTCTCACAGATCCGTTTACTGCCAGAAAGGTCTGCAGGCACACATGTGGCCAAGTGTTGAATGCCATTTGTGACTTGGAATTGGTGGGGATTTTGTTATTTTCAAACATTTCTGTCAGAGTCAAAAATTCTGCTAAATTGCAAGAACTCAATATAAATTAAAAAAAGATAAAATTGAAGAAGGTAGGGTTTTTTCTGTTGATTTTTGTGAGGTTTGGTGGTTTGGGTTTTTTCCTCATTTATGGTTCATGGCATTTTTCCACTGCATGGGTCAAACTTAAACACCTTTTGATCTGGAATCTGTGAGCCCCTGTGTTCCTAGAGGTTTCAGAAGGATATTTCAGAAGGGCAGGCGCATGATGCCATACAGTAGTCCAAACCTGTGCCATTTCTAAGAGATCTTGTCCCATGCTATAAAATACTGTCAGACTCACGAGTTAGAAAAAGTTGTGAGCCACTGGTTTAGGACAGTAACGGGCTATATCCAAAGCTAAAAGGCAATGTATATTCACATTCAACTGGGTTTTTTTCTGCCATCCTCTGCCTTTACACACACAAGCACAGTGCAATCCTGAACTCAACAGGCATTTGATCACTACAACAACACAGGCCATACACATAGAAAGATTTTTAGGAAATAACAGAAGCAGAGATTGTTCTAATGGAGAAAAAGGGTGGACTGCAGGAAGCTCCCTGTGCTCGTCCCTTGGAGCCACACTGGGCTAGGTACCTGCAGAGGCAGAAGTTATGCTATCATAAGGTTGCTGCCCAGTGGTGCTTTTCTAGAGATATTGAACCCAGGGCTCAACAGCATAAATCTACTTATGGGTTCAAAAACATAAAGCTACTTAGCTAATTCAATTCTCATGGAAAAGGAGGTGATCCTGCATCTTGGATTGTCCCTTTCCCCCAGCATCTGGGCTATCAGCAGGAAACCAAGGGAAACAGATGGCGATAAGCGAGCACTCTACCAAAGCAAAGTGTTTCCGTTCCCAAGGTGCTGCCATCTGGAAGGCTGTGGGTTTATTTTGGTTTTAGTCCGGGGCACAGCATGTCCCAGACAAAGAAGGAGCTTTGCTCATGGAGAGGCAGTTTGTCCTGGCTCAGGGGACAAGGACCTCTGGTGACAAAAATGAGTTGTGGCTAGAGCAGGGAGCATTTCTGCTTGCTCCTGCCAAATGTTCAAATGAGGGCTAAAAAGCAAATAAAACCAGCTGGCTAGAAATTATGTAGGAATGAATCAATAGAGGAAACAGGTCTGCTGGTTAATTCCTATTGTATCTGCCCCCAAGTGCTTTCCTGAGACTGGCAATTTCTGGAGAGCAAGAGACTCTAGCCTTGACCTGGGAGGTCTTGTGTCGTGCTAACATGGGCTGAAACCTTGAATGGTCCTGCACAGGGAACCACAGTTGGGGCAGCCTTCAGCCCCCCTGTCATTGCTGGGACACTTCTGCATGTATCCCTGCAGCCATCCTAAATTATCCCACACAAATATGATTGAATAGAGAATATTTTGTCAGATCTCCTTCCACTCCTCTCCAACCACAGTCATCTGCAGAGCACTGCCTGTGGAGAGTGATATTGGTTACATCCAGCACAAGTGGCATAACAACTTGCCAAAAGAAGGGTGATGGGGCTGGGGTTTTTTTTTGGGGGGGGGCTTTTGTAAATGGTCACTCCAGAGAAAGAAAACAAGCCACAGATCGAGTGCCTATGTCAATGTGACTGGGTCAGATGTTTCCCACTTTCATACCAAATACTGCCTTGCTCTGAACATAGTCCAGCAACACTCCTGTGACCACTGCAAGCACAGTGAATGGTAGCAGCACACTGGGAAGGCTCTCAGCACTTTCATTGAGTGGATTAAAAACCAACAATCATGTCCTACCTCCTTTCACACTGGAAAAGGGGTGGATCCCACCAAGAGACAACCAGTTCATTTCATCCAGCTTCCAGTTTTCACCAGGGTCCATCTCTGATCCACAGCATCAAAGATCTGCTTGCAATGCCTCCCGCTGGTCTCTCTGAGGAATAACCAGAAGATACTCTGAGTGTCTATCATGCTCCTAGACCATGGTCAGCTGCTGAGAAGCTTATCTCAACAGAGGAAAATACCTTGTCAATATCTCAGGAAAAAAAAAAAGAAAATTAATTAAAAAAATTTTGAGAAAGAAACCATGTGACTGTCATGGAAGTCTTGGACCAAGGAGTAACTGATTCTGCCAAGCCTTGATTTATCACATTAGCAAGTCCTCCTGCTGTATCAAAAGGCCCCAATGCATGTATCTCTCCAATTTTCCATTGTCAGTCTGACCAACACTTCCTAATGCATCAAGGAATTCCTAATCTATCATGATACTTGCAGGGATGGGGTCTTATTTTTGAGCAGGATGATATTTCACAAGAGCATCTATCAGGGATGTGTATCTTGGCTTTACATGTCCAGCCAACAAGTCCTGACCAGTGAGTGGAGTGGGCAGGAGTGCTGGCTCTTGCTCTGACATCCCAGCCCCTCCGTGGACAGGAGATGCAGGCTGGGATTTATGATCAGTTACACATTACGAGCCAATGCTACCACTGACCACTTGGCTCTCACAGCTGGCCCAGCCCTGAAGTGATGGCTGTGAGCCACAAGGGAAGAATAGAGGTTATTGAATAGTTAAAGCTGGAGCTCCCTGCCCTAAAATATTCCTTTCTGGTGTAGATACTGCATTGTTTTCCTGACTATCATTCAGTGCAACCTACAGTTTTGCTGCACTTGGGAATCCACATGGAGACATTTTCACTCCCTTGACTCCTTGGGCTTGCGCATCTGGGCAATCCCAGACATGAAGAGAATAGCTCATTGAGAACAGCCCTGTGGAGAAAGACTTGGGGTTCTTGTGGAAGAAAAGCTGGACATGAGCCAACAGTGTGTGCTTGTATCCCAGCAAGCCAACTGCATCCTGCACTGCATGAGAAGCAGTGTGGCCAGCAGGGCAAGGCAGGTGATTCTCCCTCGCTGTGCTGCCCTCATGAGACCCCACCCAGACTGCTTTGTTCTGCTCTAGGATCCCCAGCACAAGAAAGATGTGGATCTGTTGGAGAGAGTTCACATTGGAGCATCTTGTTTATGAGGACAGACTGAAAGAGCTGGGGTTGTTCGGCCTGGAGAAGAGAAGGCTCTGAAGACACCTAGTTGCAGCCTCCCAGTACTTAAAAGGGGCTTATAAAAAAGAGGGAGAGTAACTTTTTAGATGGGCAGATAGTGATAGGACTAAAAGCGGAGATTTAGATTGGATGCTAGGAAGAAGTTCTTTACTCAGATGAAAGTGAGGCGCTGGCGTAGTTTTCCCAAAGGACTGTGGCTGCCCCATCCGTGGAAGTGTTCAAGGCCAGGCCTGAGCACCCTATCTAATGAGTGGCATCCCTGCCCATGGCACTGGAATTGAAACTGGATGATCTTTGAGATCCTCTCCAACCCAAGACTCTACGGGTCTACGATCCCTTTTGGGCTAAGCACGCAAGGGTATTTCATGCATCCCCAGGTCTTCAGGATTATATGGATTTGAGAGGCAATGGAGTCCTTCTAGCATCATCAACCTCTCACTTATTAAGGAAGAACACAATAGTGTTGGGCTGCAACAACGGGTTACCGTAAAGCTTTTCTGCTCCTGTGGGAAGATGCTGAAAAGGAGGTGATGACAAAGACTTTCCCTACCACTGTTGGAAACAAACCAAGACCCCAAATGGCACCAATGGAGTTGGTTTCATGGTGAGATCAATCCCATGAGACACTGGCAGCTTGTTATCTCTACTCAGCCTCTGATTTTCTTCACCACCTTTTGTAGGAAGTATTTTGTAATTTAATGCTGTCACGTCCATCATTCAGGGCACTCCTGGGAGAGACAGGCAGATAGAGAAGGAAGGACACCATCACACTAGCACTATCTCAATAAGAAATGAGGCAAAGAAAGAGATGGATGGGGCCGTTTCCACAGGAAAGCAAAGCATGGCTGAGCCATACCACTGCACTTCCCAAGCACTGATATCTCCTAGCTACTGTCCTATCAGGAGCAGATGCTGCAGCTGGTGGGGTGGGTGGAAGTGCCAGCGGGAAGGGGCAGCAGCCTCACATTGACATATTCCCCCAGTGGCTCCTGGCACGGCACAGCCCATGCCCCTGCCAAGTCTCACCAGCAGGAACCATGACTGTGCCGGTGCTTCCCCGGTTGGCCAAAGCTGCAAAGAGTCATTTCACATTGCTCAACACCTTAATTAAGTAGAATTAAATACTTGTCTGTATGTGTTTGCTGAGCAGCAAGCAGGACAGGTCACTGCACGTGCAGGCAAAGCTGGACTGGAGTTTTTTTATGTAGTAAATTTACCTGAAGTGCAATTAAGAGGTACTGAAACTTAAGGTGAATTTGGGTTAGACATATAATTAGTTCTAGCTGAAAGAGAAGAAAAAGAGTTCTGAGAAGAGCAGCAAGGATCCATTTTGACATTTAAAAAATGAAACTTTGTTGTTCTTTCAAATGTCATTTTTAGTTTGAAAGTGGCCTAGTTTGCTTTTTCTGTTTTCTTTCTCTTTTTTTAAGTTATGAAAAGCAGTAAATAGTCTCAAACCAAAATGTCTCATGCAATGCTTATGAAAAGAAATCAAATTTAAAAAGAAGCATTCTCCTTTAGGGGGTGACCCAAACCAAAAAGTATTTTCAATTTTTCCCTTCAGCCACTGAAATGAAAAAACTATTATGTGTACAGCTACACTACTGAAAGGCATCCCATCAATGTGTACTGCTGGCAATTTCTTCTTTTTACCTTCCAAGGGAGGCTTTTTCTGAGAGTTCAATAAAAGTGTAAGAGAGGAAGAATGAAAGGACAATTTAGCAACATAGTATAGAAGACAAAATGACTTTTCCATATTTACTTGAAAAAAAGGAAAAAGCAAACCTCCAGACCTCAGACCTTTGCCTGCTGTCCTGCTCTGCTCAGAATCATATGAAGTCATATAGACACAAGTCTTGAGCTCCCATCAGATAGAAAATGAATTGCAAATGTAAAACCTTCTGACTTCACTAATACATAACGTCCAAACAGTATTAAAGAAAGCAAAGGTCAAAATTTGTTTGGGGCAACAATGTCAGGAATGAAAAACACCTAAAAGACCATAAACCTCAGGCCTTGCTGTCGTTTTGGGTTATCAGTCATTTATTTCCTTTCACAGCAGAGCCTAGTGCCAGCAGAGGCTGTGAGGCCCTCGTGGCCAGCATCACAGGAGCAGGGATGGGTTTGTTGTCCCTGTCTCATCACAGAACATCCATCATGCTCATCCTCTGCTGTGGCTGCCCTACAGGATGGATGTGAGGGAAAGAGAGGGGTACAAACATGGGACAGGGCCCTCTAGCTCCATTTCCATTTGTGTAAGAGACCTTTCAGTAAAATGCAGAACTGAAGGAGGCATCACTGTTCAACCTGGTGTCTTGCAAGGGCTATAACACAAGCAGCTCAGGCTGCTTGAAGGGCTCAGCATTGCTGCATTCAATAATCAACACCTGTTACCTCTGTCCTTCAAGGAGATGACAAATCAGATGTGAGATTTTTCTGAAGTGCTTGCACTAAGGTCTTTAGTCTTCCTCAAGGGCAAGGGGGGCTTATTTTACACACCTACAGTCCTCCAAAGAAAAACAAGGTCAGAAAAGACTCATATTCCTGCTATATGTCATATCCTGATTCAATATAAAAAGAAAAAAAGGGGGCTGAATGAATTAAGACCCCTTTCACTCCACATCTTTTACTATACCTCAGTAACATGAATGCAGATCACAAAGCACTGTTCATTTTCAGCCTAACCTCCAAATCTCTTCCAAACTGCAGAAAAAAATTGCATAATATTGTAATGACTATTTCAGCAGAGTTTTACAACTCCTCTAATCTGTCAGAAGTGGCTGTTGAAGCACAAGCCCCAGTTAAGCTCCTCTTCTGGAGCATTTCCAGTTCAAGACAATCTGCCATCCAGCCTCTCTGGGCACTCACCAGCTGCATGAGGATATTTTTTTTTAGTACTGTAAGCTGCAGAATTCACGTGGCCAGAACAGCAGGCAAATAAAAGTTAATGACCTGAGAGTAACCCAGACAGACAAGAAATTAAAGCATCAAACTCTCAATGCTACAGCACACAGGGGCTTGATCTGGAGGACAAGTGAAGGCTGGCAGTGTTTGCCCAAGCACTGCCCTCAAAATTGGCTCCATCCACATGGCTCACCAAAATCAGGTGCTGCTGAGTGGAGTTGCAGGTACAAAATGTCTCATATTTCTTTGAGTTATCATATCTCTTTGCATATGATTTGACTTCAGAGCTCTATCTGCATCCACCTACTCGACCGGGGGTAAAATTCAGTAATGTCTTGCAGAAGAAGGTAGTTCTCCTCTTCCCCATGAAGAACAAAGAGTTTCATGAGATGCTCAGTCCAATCAAATCCAGGCATTGCTATAGCTGGGACTACCTGGGGCTGGTGAACACTTAGATCTGGTGATATTCACACACCACCTTGCTGGTTCCAGCCCGCTGAGCAGCACACTGGACCCCTTTGCACTCAGTGATTTATTTGTTTAGATGAACAACCTTTCCAACCCCTCATAGCACCTGAGAAGCAGTCACATGTGAACCCTTCTGAGCAGCACCTGTCCCGGGATGAGCCAGGCAGTGTGGGGTGCCCACAGTCGGTTTCTTGGACCAGGGCAGCCCCAAGCAACACCACCACATTGCTTGGTGGCCAGGCCAGGGTAGGTGCCTGCAGAGCCGCCACCAGTCTGTTGCAGACAAGTGTTAAGCGTGGGCATTGGCAGGGATTGTGATAAGAGAAAAGGCTGAGGTGGTCACAAGTCACAGGAGGTCTAGTAGATGAGGCAGCCGGGAGGACAGTGGGGAGAGTGGGCCTGGTTATCAGTTTGGTGAGGGAGGCTAGAATGGGAGAAAAAGAATTGTTTCTGTTCAGTAGGGGCTGGCCATTGCTAGTGTGTTCCCCAACAGGAGAGGGCACTGACCTTAACCTGTGCCTTCAAGCAAGTTGTGGGGTTTGGGATGGATTTTCATCACACCAAAGGCACGAGGTAAGCAGCCAAGGCTGAACTGAGGCTGAGACAAGAATCAAGAGACTGAAGAAAAGATCTTGGTCCAGCTGGAGAAGAAGGAGAGAGCTTGACCTGACTGTGGGAGAAGGACTTGGGCAGCAGCCTTGCAGCAGCCACACATGAGATGAAATTCCTACCAGACAGATCCCTTTCTCTGAGATGTTTCCCAATGCCCTGCAATAATATGGGTACAGCAACACAGCCTTCCCCTCACCAGGCATGAGCTGGGAACGTCCAGCCCCATGCTCACCAAAGTGATACAGATGTCCTTATTGCGCCTACAAAATAACCCAGATTCTTCCCACTCCCAATGAGTCCAGAGAAGTTAAAGTATCCCCTGACCCATAATTTTGCTCAGAGTAAAACCTTTGTGACAAGAAGGCCATGTATGCCGAATGTGGGAGCAGTGTCGAGAGGAAGTCCCGTCGCTTGGGGCAGCAGCAGCTGCCCTTGGGCAGGTATCGCTGCCCCAGGAAGGCATCGCCTTCCTGCAGCTGCTGATCTGCCCAAGGGCAATGCGAGCAGGAATGAGAAGGTCTGACGAATCTTACAGAGCTGAGTGGGCAGGTCAGGCCTTTGAGGAGGACATTACAAATTCATTTAACCGGGACCAGGATGGGCACAGCAAAAGGCACAGGGCGATAAACTGTTTCTCGGTACCCCAGCGGGTACCCTGACGGCTGCCTTTAATCGCCTACAGCTGTTCTTTACTGCCTTGGATGTGCTCTCCTTTAATTAGCCCAAAAGGTGACTAATGAGCTATTTGTTAATGTCATCAATCAAAAAGCTCTATTTGTAGTTGGTCTGAAAGAGCTTTTTTTTAAAGCACCCAGTTTCAGCCAGCTGGCATAGAACATGATCACAAGCTAATTACATGATCTCATGGCAGTTATCTCGAACTAATACATCATTAATCTAATCTTACAACAGCTAAGGGAGAAGCCCAGAGCCAAGAAGCACTTGAAGGCTCCACAGTCCCCAGGACAGGAGCCCTTTTAATAAAAGCTGAGGGTTTACACACAGCAGGCACATGTCAGGGCAAGCTGCAAGTTGTATTGCTCCCCTCACCGCAGCAAACAAAAACATTCAGAAGCTGGGAAACAAACAGTCTCCAAAGGAAGCTTTCCCCAAAGCACAGCCACTGTACCCCTGCCTTGGATCAGGGCTGCAAGGACGACCAGAAAGGGATGGGGCTCAGTGTCAGCATTGCTCAAGAACTCCAAGGCATTTTTTATAAGCTTTACGTATGACAAAGCCCTTTTGAAGGACCTGCCCTAGTCTAGTCTCAGGGGACAAGTGGGTAGTTTCGGGTCATCTGCACAGATGGGGATGGGTGCAAGAAACTCCTCTCTATATCACTTTGGCTATAAAGGTAAGAGGCAAATCAATAAGTGCATTCCTATTTACATGTCATGATTTCGTTTGATAAGCTCTTTGCTAGCTAGGACCAACCACCTACACACATAACCAGGAACCTAATAAAATCTTGAAAACCTTTGAAAATACTGTCTTAAATTTCAACCAAGCTCTTACTCTCACTCCTGAGGAAGGGTACTCTCCAAAGTGGTCCCAAAGGAGCTTACAAACCTGTCCCGGCCATCCCATAGGTATGGCAGGACCCGAGGATCCACCTCACAGTGCTCTAGGACCACTGCTCTGATTACAAAGTACAGGAGGTGCTGGGTGCATGTATCAACACAGATCTGGGATGGGGCTAAGATCTGTGAAGTCCACCATGTGGAATAAAACGTCTCTTTCTTAATTCTCTGGTTTTCTTCCAGAATCAGTGAATTCAATTGCAACTCAACAATTCAAATGTTAAAGCCTACGTCTCCCTTTATGTCTATTGCAGAGCTGTCTGTACTAAATGAACAGCCCCAAACACCACCACACCTCAGCTCTGTCAGTTATCTTCACAGGCAATTAGCTGCCGGGTTATTTTAGCCATAACAATCACTTATCTACTTAAGAGAGGATAATTTCTCTGTGCTGTTCTCGTGACCTTTCAGAAAACACACAACTGCCTTTTTTTGCAGTCTTAGGACAAAATGTTTCTGTTCCAGCCTCAGTTCAGATAGGATCTTTAAAAAAATGGTAAAGTAGCAATGGTAAATCTTACCTGACAAAGTACCCGTGATTTTTCTGGTGACAAAAATTGTCTGTTCCTCAGTGCTGCAAGACCAAAGCTTTCCTGAGAAATGTTTGTCCTCTGCTGGGTAAGAGCTTCACAAAAACTATGCAGCCATTGCCTGGACTTGCTTTGGTTTGGGTAGGTAAGTTACGGGAATTCAGCTGCTCCTGTGTGTTCAAAGAGCTTCAAAATGCTCTACGCCACCTATCGCATTATGGTTCCCACAAGTATGCGAGGTATGCGTCTGTCTTCCTGAGTCACATAATTATCTTTGGGAAAGTAAGCCATGGAAGCACGGCATAGGGAAAAAACCCAACTGACTGTATAAATCCCTCGGCGGTCAGCAGTAGACCTGCAAAGATATCACCTCGAACAGAGGCTTCCTAATCCCTACATCCCAAATGCCAAAACTAGTGGAGATGCTGGGCTGTCTGCTTCCTGCCTTCCTCAGCAGTTTGCAGCACCACATGAGAGAAGTATCAAGGAGAAGAAGTAGCAGAGTCTCAAAAGCAACCACAGCACTGGAAGAGCTGATCTGAAGCTCACTGTGTTGCACAGGTAGTGGGGTGACCTCTAGCCAGGAGGAAATGTAGGGTGAAATAGTCCCTGATGACTGCTGTTAATGAAGGCTGAATCATCGGTGACACAATGAAAAAACGATGTGATGCAGCAGTGCCTGGGCTAGTTACATCTTGATAAGGATGGTGGGTGTCTTCCTGGGTTTTCCGTTGAGTCAGAGGCACCTGGGGAAAGTGATACCAGGAATGGAATAAATGCCATGATCAAATGCTGCCTCAGGCAGTGTCAGAAGAGGAATAAGTTACCTGAGAGAATGGGATAACATGTAGGTGAGCTTTCCAGAGAAGCCCCTTGTACTAAGCATAAGAAAGGAAATAAGGCCAAGTGTGAAAAGCAAACAGTGAAGGGAGCCTTGATTACACCACCTTCTCACAAAGGAAAATATGGTCTTACCATGATGAGAATTGCTCCACTAGATGTTTACACTCTGCAATGTTTTTCAGAGTTGCTACTTTTCCCAGATGTCCTACAACAAGGACATCTCAGAAGTGAAGCTTCAAATCCTACATGACAGCAGCAAGCTCATTTGAGCATAGGCAGTCACACATCTCTGGCAGATGTGAACAGATCTTGGTTTTTAATCCATCTCTCCATGAAAGACTGGCTTCATCCATGATCTCTGTTGACAATTCATGGTACTTGGGAGATTATTGCAAAATTTTGAGCTCAGCTGTTAAATACTTTTAGCTACCAGGTTACACAGAAAACCTCACACCTGGGAGGCAAACAGGTCCCATTCCCAGGACCAGGACAGCTTCAAGCACCCACATGCACTGAATGACAAAGAGAAATGTTGTGCAGCATCTGAGCCTACTCTCAGGCTTTGTTTTATCGCCTCATTCCAGTTTTGGCCAGCATTGCCTAATGCCTCATCAGTACCTGGCTGTGTTTGGCACCTTCATGTGGTGTGAGCAGGTTGGGATGCTGCCAGGCATGAGGCGGGTTGCAGACTGCCTGTGTATTCAGGAAGCTCGCAGGTCCACGAGCAGCAGATATCAGCTAGGGAACAAAGACCCTCAGATACCCTGCATTCCCACACCTTCTTCAGAGGCATATCTCAGGTCTGGCCACAAAGGAAAAAGCATCTAAAGTCTTACCAAGAGGCATTCTGGGGACTGCCAACATGCTGTGGCAGCAGCTGGTGTATGGAGCAGTCAAAGATTCTGGCTGTGAAACCACCTGTGCAGAGGTGAGGAGCCGAGAGGAGCTCTGGCTGTGCTGGTATGTCCCAAGGCCACCCTCACATTCAGGCACGCTCACCACAGCTGGAAAGCAGCAGAAGCAGCCCTGGAAATGTCAAAATTCTCCCAGCAGGTCTCTGAGGTGCTGGTGCACCCAGATGGATCCTGAGGATGGGGATGCCACAAGGCTTCAATTCTGTAGTGGGAGAGACTTGGAGAAACCACTCTGATTGGACAGAAGTCAACTGATGGACATTTGTGTAATGAAAACTTTGGATTAGGCTTGATTTTTCAAAAAAGTCCTACATAGTAGGCTTGTAATCACAGCAACACCAAGTCTTGATGGCTTTTCCACACCTGCTGACTTGGGGCATGCTCTTACCCACCTCCCAGCATGTCTGTGCGGGGCTGTGATTGCCTCACCATGGCACAGGCTCATCAGCTCCTGCGCAAACATCCCACAGAGCCAAAACTGCTTTCAGACAGGTGAGCAGATGGCACTGTGTAATTCACAGAGCTCCATGGCTCATGCTATGAGTCATGAGCTTCCCAGCAGATTTACAGCCAGCGGCACCAATCTGCCTGGAAGATAAATGGAGCGGATGTTTTCAGCCCAAGCCAAGCTGCCAGGTGAGTCGGGGCGAGACAAAGATGAGCAGTCACTGTGCCGTGTTGCATCGGCTGCAGAAAGGTTCACCCGCAAAGGGAGCGTCCTTCTTCCCATCCTGTGCTGAAGACAGGGGATGGTGTTGGATATGATCAGCTTCCTGCCCTTTCCCCAGTCACATCACCTGAGCCTTGCACTTGGGTGCCCATGTAAAAATTCCCATCTCTCACACCTCATCCTGCTCACCAGTTATTCTAAACCGGTAGGGGAAATGTCTACACAATGACTCCTGTCTTCTGCTACACATCTGGCCAAATGCAAACACTGCACTCCCTCAAAAAATTGGAGAAAATGAAGAAAATGACCACACCAGTCAACAGGATGAGAGAGGCCATCTCACTGTTGTTGGCAAATTTTGTCTGAAAACTGATAGTTTTTCCTAGGAAAACCTTTCTGGGCTTCACCTTGCAGGGCAGCTCTGGGATAAGGCTGGGTGAGAGACTGTTGATATCTTGACCACTGGTGGTCTCCTGCACTGCTGCTTCTCAAGTATCAGCAGAGTCTCTTGGCTGAGGGCTGGTTTGTCCCTATGCCCAGACAATGCCATGCATATAATGCTTCTTCATTCAGAAACTGCTTGGTTACCTTTGCCAAGACAGAAAGAGGAGGAAGGAGGACTGGTGGTAGGAACAAGATAAGTTCCAGGCCAGCCTTAGGCAGCAGGGAGTCTCAGGTTACGTGTAGGGCAGGCAGAGACAGGCAGTGCCTGGGTTACTCAGTTGTGGGTATCAGAGGGGAGTTCTGTCTCATCGAAACCCTGCAGACACTACACTACAGACACTACAGCCATAATCATCATAACTTTCTTCCCAGTGAAGTATGGGGCAGGCTGAGGAAACTTCTTTGCTCCAAAACCCAAGTGCATCCTTCAATGCAATTGAGGCTCAAGCAGAATCTGTGCTGGTAGGTGGGAAACACTTCAACTTTATGTTTAAGATGCAGTATTTTTCAAAGGACTGAGTTAGACATAAAATATTTACAGCTCTGTCTTCAGAGAAAACTGCTTTTGGGGATGTCATTCTGTGCTAAACAAAAATCACAGCTCTGAAAGGAAAAATACGGAGGGAATCCAACCAGCCTCTCAACAAATTGCTTCCCTGGGATCAGATAAGAGCAGAAAAGGGGTTGGTAAGGTGATGGTGATATTGGTGACTGCAGGAGGAATTAGTGTCAAAATCAGACCTCAGCGGCCTGTGTAAAGGGTGCCTTGTCGTTCCTTCCTTACCTGGCTTCTTATAGGTGTTATAGCATCCCACAGTTGGTCTGGCTTCTAATCTTTCCTCATCCAGTCCAGCCCTCACCCAGCACCTTTGCTTAGTGTGGCTCACCCATGCATAGCCCTGATCTCCCCCAGCCCCATATTTTTCCATCCAAAGGCAAGCACATGCTCGCTCCCAGCTCATCGAGCATCCAGCATGCTTCTCCTGGGCTGCAGGAGCCCAGAACTGGACACTCCAACCCCAGCTCTGACAGTGAAAAATGCTGGCTCTTGGGAGGTGCTGCTGGGGGGACCCCTGGATCCTGGATGATTTCCTAGCTAGCCTCATGGCACACTTTGTAAAACAGGCACATAGCTGGATACTTCCGCACATGGGTGGAAAAAGGAAGATCGTCTTGCTTTGCTAGGCTTTGGAAAAGCAGACAAATGGGAGATAACAGTAAGCAGCAAGCTTGCTCATGCCTACCACATAAAACAGAATGTGAAAGTCCAGCTGTGCTGGTGGGGAGAAGAGAAACAAATCTTTTGCCTTCTCACATCCATGAGTCTGGTGCTGATTTATGAGGGTGTGATCTCTGCCTCTGGAGTCAGTCATGGCACAGACACCTAGCATCTTCCGCTCAGATCAAAGAAGTGCAACCTCCAGCTGCTGCTTGCTGATTTTCTCCTGCAAACTGTGTGGCGGGATGCTGTGGTCACCTCCCACTTCACATTCTTTGGAGATCCCTCCTCTAGTTGCAGGAAGACCTGGATGCATTCAGGACTTGGCCCCACCTCACTTAGGGTCCCCTCTGTCCGCTGGCACAGGTGAGCCAGTGAGCATGAAGATGGCACAATTATAACTCCCATTATTAATTACACTGAGCAAAGTTTTGGCCACCAGTCTTAGACACAGCATGGTGATGGATGAGTCCCCGTCAACAAGCCTCTGGTTCTCTTGAAAAACTAGAGAAGACCTTGGTTTTATTCCCCCCCAAAAAACCAAAGGTAAAACTCCTAAATATCTCACAAAAGAGAAACACCATTTTCCTTCCAAGTCTACTTGCTGCTTAAGGAAAAAAACCCTATTATCACCAGAAAAATATCAGCATTGCGGTGCATTTGTTCCAGATGAAAGGTGAAGCATGTCATCTCCTCCCCTTTGACATTACCACTTGAGTATTTGTTGGACTTGTGTTTTGTAGCAATAAGGGTTTGTTGATTATTGCATGTTATTTAAACTCTCAGCAAGGAACCAAAGTAACAATTAGCCACCTCATGATCTGGTGCTTCACGAAAGACTCTGATGAACACATTGATGCCATGTAACCAGTATCAGCTATTGGTGAGGAATAACCATAAAAAGTCTGCTCAGGTCAATCATGGAAAAGTAGTATCTAACAAGATATGTCCAGCTGCATCTTGAAGACTAAGACACTGGGTGATTTAATCATCCCTTGAAGTAGTATTACTTTCACATGCACATTACTGAAAAATTAATCAGCAACCTGACTCAAATAGAAACAGCTTCAGGTGTGGGTCAAAGAGAGCCCTCGTCAAGTCAATGATGTACACTGTGGTGACTTTGAGAAATGATGAACCAGACCCTCCAGTTGCAACAAAGTAAGTGGATGGGAATAGCTCTTTTTTTTGTTGTTGTATGATACACAATGTTGCCCTACACTTCTTCGTAGCCGAGAAGACACCTCCATCAATACTTACATGACTGTGATGTTCCCAATGATCAAAAAAACCTTCCTTACCAGGCATTTCACTGTAACAGTCTATCCTACACACACTGGTCACTATGATTCTCTAATCAGAAATATCATAGAGATGAACTCTGTTCAAAGGGTCATTTAAGGGCTTTTTTTGCTACCACTCATAAATGAATGTTAAGCTTCAGATTCTAGTAAATATGTTAAATTTTGCCTGACTGCCTCTCCCTCAAAGAAAGCAACTGCTCTCAATTCTTTTTCTCTTCTTTCTGCAACCCATATGCTGGAAGCATTTTTGGTAGGTCTAAGTAAATTGAAGGCACCTTCTAGGGCATGGAGCCGTTGCTTGGCTCTTCCCCAAAAGGTGGTGTGACAGAGGCTGCTCCTTCTATTTTCCTTTCTTCCAGTAGCCATTTAAATCAAGCTTCCCCACCAAGAAAGCATGGGAGTTGTTGATTACCTCCATATCTCAGTCACATCTCCCCTCAACAAAGTAGACAGGGCGCTTTGCAAGCCTACCTTCTCCTGCCTTATGGAGACACTGAACCACATTGAATGTACAGCTTGGGCTATTTGCAATGCCAAGATTGAGGCTTTTCCTTCAAGACTTGTTCATGAAGGACAAAACTTTACACATGCGCCATGGATGGGAACTGAAGGAAACAAAACCTACCTCTTTTACCCGTGAGCAAGCTGTAATAGCTCATTCTGAGCTGCCTGTGTCTTGGGCTGTGCCAATAGGGTTTCCACTGCTGTTTGTTTTCCCAGGCACTGGAGCCTGCCAACCAGTATCTGAAGTTTTCCATTTGTGTCTGCAGTGGCCAGGACATACAGAGGCCCCAGGGATGCTCCCTGCCCATGGAAGAGCCTCGTCCACCCAACACTTGCACACATGGGAGTCAGCAGCAGCCAGAGGAATCAATATTTCCCTGGAAAATATTAACTAATATTTTTTTCCCTCTTCCTCATTTCAGGAATGTACTACTTTCCAAAAACCTTATGCCAGGAAAAGTTTCTTAGGCTGGAATTTTTAGTCCATTTGTGGAAAAACCACCTGAGAGGCCACAGCAATCAGCAGTTAGGGCAGGGCAAGGGGGGGACCTCAGCTGGCCAGTTTCAAATGTGGGTCTCAGACCTGAGCTTTCTACAGCCTTAACCCTTTGGTTATGATCTTGGGCTCTGAGTGTTTTTCCAGCAAAATTAATAGATCAAAAAATATAGGGATGAAATATGGTCCTCCTGTGAAGTTGATGGGAAAATAGCTACATAAAGGTAGAAAAGTGTTTTTTCCCAGCCATAGCTCAGTCTGTTTTATGCCCAGGGGAAGTTCTCCACACGTTTCCGCACGATGCTGCATGTCCCAAGCTAAGATCACACCATCAACACTCTCTGCTGCTCAGCTCTGGGATGCAAGAAGGCTACAGGCTCCTGTGGGTGTTTATAGTCTGCAGCTAGAGTGAAATGCAAAAGTGATGGATGTTCTGTGCTAACTTGGCTCAGCCCATCTGCCCACCCACATCCTGCTCAGGGAGCAAAACACCACTCATGGCTGTGACTGTTTTCCTTACTTGCACCGAATGAATCCATCCTCACAAACAAAAATGCCCCACCAAAACACCTTCATGTCAAAACTCCTGTTCCTCGTAACTCCTCCTGCTCACCAGTTCTGAACTGTTGGGGAAAGGTCTTCTGCTAAACACTTGCCCAGCTGCAAATACTGCACTCCCCTCAAAAAAAGCAGACAAATGGAGAAAGAGGGTAGCACCAGGTAACGAGATGAAAAAGGCCATCCTTTTTAATTTTTCATCATTTTGCCCACTATGGTTGGCAAATTCTGTCTGAAAACAGATACTTTTTTCTAGAGAAGCCTTTCTGGGCTCCACTTCAAGGGGCAGTGCAGGGAGAAGATGGATGGGAACTAGTCCTTATCCAGAACACTGGTGAGGTGCTGCAGCATTTCCTTTTGGGGACAGGAAGGGAAGGAGTGGAGGGGATAGGAAGCTGGGGCAGGGGGGTGGGCTGCCACCCTTCCAGTATTTTTTTGAAATGAGCCCTTCATTTCCCTTGTTTTCCTTTGCCTGGGACCCAAAATGAAATAGTCAGTTTCTGTCCCATCCAACTTTTTGTTTTGAACAGAACTTTCTCTTCTTTACTTTCCCATTTTACTGACAAAACCACCACTACCAAAAAGTAACATTAACTTTATTATACTCTAGAGTGTGTTTCCTTTCTTTCTTGAATTTGTCAGTTCAGCAGTCAAACCAAACATAGCCATCCCCATGCCTGCTCTCTGGCCACCACTGGATCAACAAATAACAGCTCTCCATTTCCAGCTTACCTTGAGAGGTCTCTCTGTGCACTGCTGGCTGTTTCCAACTCTCCTACTGTGAGTTTTCCCAACCCCAGCATCTCCTTCCCCCCAGCTATGGAGCTGATCCACCTGCACAGCAAAGGCTCAGGAGTCTCTGTTACAGAACTGGGCATTGGTTGCCATGGCTTGGGACAAGATTCAAGTCATTATGGTGGTGGAGTTATTCCTGGCTCGCATTCATGTGTGTGGGCACGGGACTCAGTGCAGGGAGCTAACATGAGTCTTTGACATCACTGGTTAAATTTAGGGGATTAGCACAGTCCTAAAATGGCCTGGAGGAAAGCTACTGCCAGGCTGACAGGAGAGAGGCAACACCCTGCAACCACCTCCCACCCAAGCACAGGGCAAGGAATGGAGCCAGGATTTTCTGCACCAGCCTCACTGTCATGCTGCGTGACCCTTCAAAAATAACCCCCCATCAAGGTACACTGTGCTTTGCTGCAGCATAGGAGCAGACAGCCTCCCCAGGCTTGCCCATGACATAGCCAAAGGCACACATCCTGAAATCCCACAGCTCCATGGAGCTGCTGGTCCTTCCTCTGCTGGTCCAGGTGGAAGGCTGTGGGGTGATACAGGTGCTCCCTACACAGTGTCAGTGTGGGAGGGGAGGTAACTCTGAGCAAATCCCAGTTCACTGACTTCCCCAACAGCCTTGTGCAGCTGTCAGGTTCCCTCCTCAGGGGATGCTGCAGCTCCCACTGACCAGACCAGCCCTGAAAGGAAAGTACCTCCAAAGAAAAGGAATGGGAAAATGTCACAAAAGAGGCAGCTTCTCCCAAAAGATGAAGAGACAACTCTAAAATCCAAGAGGAGTACTCTGAACCCCGAGTCTGTCTGAAGTTTGTAGAGGTGGGTGGATGATATAGCTGTATAGGTGCAATGCAGGTTGGTTTTGGCAATCTCAGTCCTTACAGAAGATGGCTTCTGCAGTTTACGGTGTATTTCATGGACACTCTGCTTTTCTCTTAAGCCTTTCCTGATTCTTGCAAAGCCCTCTCTAATCTCTGTGTGAAGAACATCCCAGAAAGCTATTGCATAATAACTTTGAATATTCATTTGCCCTTTTTATTGAGATCGTGAGACACCCAAGTTCAACATGATCAGAAGCAGCAACTCTGTTTCCTAGTGCACCATCTTGGACACAAAACTGCCTTGTTTTGCTGCAGTCCTGTGGTACCTGAATAGTGGACACTAGGTGCAAAGAAAACCATTTGTTTGCTTTTCTGAAGGAATAGCTCTGCAGCCACCAAATAGCTAGTGAAACAACAGTCACAGGATACACCTAATTCCAAGCCAGACTGTGAGCAACAAGAGAACCCTTAATTGCTTTCTCAGTACTTGATTCTAGCCCATGCTAATAGCAAAAGGTAGTGGAGCTGAGCAGGCTGATGTCCCTCAAGTCCAGCCTCTTGTTTATGACATTAATGATGCCTAAGAGTACACTAATATAATCTGTAGAGTTTACTGTTAGGATAATGAAATTTTCTTCAGATCCTAATCAAATTTATTGGATATGTGGAAGGCCTGCTGACAGCATTTTCAAATTTCTCTGTTTTGAGTAAAATCATCACCACAGC
Source organism: Serilophus lunatus (assembly GCA_013399895.1). Taxonomy (NCBI): domain Eukaryota; kingdom Metazoa; phylum Chordata; class Aves; order Passeriformes; family Eurylaimidae; genus Serilophus; species Serilophus lunatus. Next base: position 575,777 of record VXBA01002618.1, on the reverse strand, counting down.
TTCAGCCTGTGAAGCTGCTCCATGCCTGTGGGATGTGGGAGGTTCAAGTCCAGGGTGTTCCCTCTACAGCAAATCCCACATGAGCCCTTATTAGCACTGTGCAGGGGAATGGTATGCTCATTGCCTCAGAGAGCAATGTGTTTCTCATAATTTTGGAATAATTGTCATTGCAAAATACAAATATTTTTCGATTTAAACTTGAATATTTATTCTTGGGGTACAAACATCTAACATCTTCAAGGATCAAGTGCCATCGCTTTCATTTTCTTTCTAGTGTTGCCACCTGTCCATCTAGACATCAATTTACCTGTTTCGCAACCGCCTTTCACTGTGTGTCATCCTCCAGGCTTTCAAAGCCTGTGACTACTGAGGACGTTTGCTGTAATTTGAGTCTCCAGCTAACAAGAAAGACGTGGTGTTGTTCTCAGATCAGTCATTCTTCTGCCCTCTTTTGTTCTGTCTTTGATTAATGTGTCCTCTTTGATGCTGCTCAGGGACACATTATGAGCACCTTTATCTTCCCACCTCCCACCTCAGTCACTGAAGGTCATCAGCCATTTCCACCAGCCCAATTACCTCTGCCAAAGGGCATCTGATTCTACCTCGCAGCTTTCATGTCAAAGTGCTTCAACATAATGAGCTCAATGGTGATTACTGTGAATCCAAGCACGCCCCGTGAAAAACCACGGTGGTTATTTACATTAAAAGTACTCATTATGTTATACTAGGATTAGAAGATGCTGGAGAAGAACTCCTGGGTCATCATACTCCATTGCTGTCTGCCACAAGGAATCACATCATGAGATTGTGCTAAACCAACTGAGGTACATCTCACAGCTAGCTTCATCCTCTATACCCATTTTTACTCTTAGAAGGACACTTTCACCTTCTGATGGTTAAGGATATTCTTGTAATTTCCAGTCTAAATACATTCATGGGCAGTTTATGTCCATTTGTTCTTAAGCCTATGTTCTGTTTTAGTTTAAATAGTTTGATTCCATTCCCTTTTCTAACCCAGGAATCTATTTTTAAAAGAGAAATTGTAACCTGTCTATGCAGTACTGAGCTGTTTTATACATTTTGGCTGGTACGTACCAGCCTCCTAAGGCTCCAACATACGAACATTCATCTCCTTAATTTTATTCTAGCACGTAGGCCTATTAAAATTAAAGAGACTATTCAGAAGTAAATGAAACGTAACTGCAAGAAAGTTGTGTAATTAGCTGCATCTAAAAATACGTTCTTTTCAAAAGTATCTTAATATGTATTTTTTATCAGTAGAAATTAATATCCTTTATCTTTCATTACAAAATTACAGTGTTATGGCAAATTAATAGAATTATTTAGGTTTTAAAGATGTCACAAGCATATCTGAAGCTGTAGTCTGTCTCTCTAATATTGTGTTAAGAGTAATACAAAAGCAAACACAGAACACTCATCCAGCAAAACTCCTCATCCAGCAAGATGTCAAAGACAGCAGAGGATCTTTGGCTTTAACAACGACAATTCCGTTTTGTTCAGTGCGCAGCGCTCTGTCATTTCTGGTCGTTATTTACTAATTTTGCATGCAATTTAATAATTAAAAGGTAGGAAAACTTTGGCCAGGTTAACACCACATCATACGTAAAAGCAGAGCATACACCATTTTTACCTACACATGAGTTAGCATGTAGCTAACAAAAACACATTTACTGAGTGACAGGGCAACCAACACCTTCCATCAGCTTCACCTACACAATACTTGGGCACAAAAAAATGAATTTATAATACAAAAATACCTATTTCAGATAAAACTGCTTTGCTGTTCTTTACCAGTATAAATTCCTAAATCTGGAGTGCACGAACACAGACTCAGCCTGTAGTAACTGGAAATATGAATTACACATGGCACAGCACAGCAGCTTCTCCTCCTATCCACCAGCCCAGTGGTTTCAGTAGACAAAGTTAGTTTGTCTCGTGTAACCTTGCTTGAGCTCTTTGCTCTACTAACCTGTATGCTGAAGCATAGAGTGAGATTCAGCAGCTCCTTCCATGCTAGTCCATGTGAATTCTCACTGTGCTCATGCATATAAAGAAATGTCTCTCATTCTCTCTCCCTTCCCTTCAAGAGCTAGACAGCCAGCTTGTAGGTAGACACCTTAGCTCAGGTGTCAGCCCTATGGAGCTGCAGCCCATGTCCACTGCTGCACGAATACCTCGATTGAGCAGTGTTTGAAGTCCCATCCTTAGGGACTACTCTGGGACTAATGCTCATTATTTTTTTCAAGATCAAAGAACTGCAGGATTTTATTTGTTTGGCACATGTGTAAGTCAGCTTTGGGCTCACCTACTCTGCGCTTCTGTCCAGTGCTTTCTGCAGTGTAACTGTAACTCCTGAATCAGCCTCAGGCTTTGCACCTGCAAGCAAACCCCTGCATTTCTACCTCATAAAATAGTCTCTGTATTCCCAAAAGGCCTTTTTCTTCCTTATTTTTAAGCAGTTTTTGTTAACAATGACCTGCATTTTCAGAAGATTTGAGCATTTCCAGAGGATGATCCAACCAACCAACCAACCAACCAACCAACCAACCAACCAACCAACCAACCAACCAGCTCTCCTAGAACATGATTGTCCCACTAGAGGTGACCACTGATGGCAAAGAAACCCTAACACAACTATTTCAGACTTGGATATCTGATTTCTGAATATCCTAAGAGGACAGATCATCCCAACACAAAACAGATTTACAATTGCAGACTACTTTCAAAACTTTCTAATCAGGAAGGCGTACATAGATGGGGTTAGCTTCACCTGTTTTAAGCTCTAAAATTCATCCCATGAGAATGGAGAAGCCTCCTTTCAGGATGAGACTAATGATACCAAGTTCCTCACTTAGGATAGTTTGATTCACCCTCAAAAGCTGCATCCCTCTGTCACCTCACCAACACCAGCACTCAGATGGCCAGTTGGGATCTGCTATAGCTGGGAGAAGGAGACCACTCCCTGCTGTCCCTGTGTTCCAGGAGGGCTGGAAATGGGGCACCTACAGTCAGCTTTGATTTGTACTTCTTGTGTTTAGAAGTTATGACCTTCTAAATTCTTTTAATGTCTTAAACTTTAGGTAGCTTTTCATCCCAGTGCCCAGTGACATGCTTGCAAAATTAAATTAGGCATGCACATGACCCTCCTGTGCCTGCTAGTTGAGGCATGCTGATGAGCTCTGAAGGTTTTCCCAGGAAGAGACGGTGTTCTGCAAATTATGTTTTCTCCTGGCATTTTTAGATGCTCTGCAGTTTCCCTTTGTTTATTGCCTCAGTCTCTTTCTGCTGCTGGCATGTTAAGGCAAATTGATGTGTCGGTGAGCATGGCACAGAAATGCTCCATGAGGTAGCTGCATCTACACAAGGTCAGCTACAGAGAAATGCTTCCCTACAAGACCAGTGTGTTAGAAAAATTATATTCCTTTGCCTACCATTAAGCCAAAATATGTTTTGGTTGTGTCATCCACGAACCTCTAAAGAAGCAAGTAGGAGACTGAAGCTATTCTCTGGACTGTAGTCAGCAGATGATTTCAATAAACCTGAAGACATTGAATCATAGAATCACAGGATGGTGTGAATTCAAAGGGACCTTAAAGATCATCTAGTTCCAACCCCACTGCCATGGGCAGGGACCATTTCTTCTACACCAGATTTCTCCAACCTAGCCTGGAATACTTCCAGGGTTGGGGCATCCTCAGCTTCTCTGGACAACCTGTGCCTTCTTTCCTTGCACTTTGCAGTGATTTCAGTTCCAGTTCAAAGACAATTCACACTTTCTCTGCTTCAGAGTTGATTTTTTGTTTACAGTTCTATGACTGCAAAGACTATACTGGTTTTTCCTGACACATTACTTTGGAGCTTTATAAAAGGTTGCCTCAAACACAGAAGCTGCAGTTTTGTAGCTCATCTGCAAAGGATGACCTCCTCCAGAGAAGCTGCGTAGGTGAGTGCCCTGCTTTGAGCACAGCCTCCTGCATCTGCAGCCAAGACCTGCAGGGAGATGTTCTTGGTTACGTGAACCAAAACAGGTCAGATTGCCAAAGCTTTACTATTTGACCCACAAATTATATGACAGCCACTTTGTCAGAGGTATGCACACCCAGGGTTGTGCAACTTTAATTAATCCAGTGTAATGCTGCAAGTTTAAGCAAATACATCTTTCACTTTAGTAGTGAATGATTGACACGACATAGCTGAGTCTAGACTCAGTTTAACAGTCAAAATCAGATCACTCTTGTAAAACTTATAGTAAATATCATGGGCCTTTTTATCTTCGGATTTATTCTGGTAGTTATACCACAGTAGTGACTCCATTAACTTCAGTCACACTTTTAAACCTGAAGGGGAAGGAAGGCAGACTCACATACTTTATTTTTTGTCTAGTTGAAGTTACACTTGCTGAAATGAAACAGGCTTGTATTTTGATTTGCCAGAACTCATAAAAACAGAGCAGACACCTGAGATTGGCACGATGAGTTAGAGAGGCAAATTGTTCAGGAATGATGTTGAACATGAAGAGCAATTTTGTATTATTACAATATTCATTGCTTTGTGAAGAAATCAGCCTGAATTCTTCTACCTTGCTGCTTGATAGAGGAAAAATTCCTACTGACTACAAATAAGCATGAAGAAATTATTTTTTTATTAAATATCTGTACACTTGCTGTTTCTGGAAATAGAAAGCATTTTACCTTAAGCATTCATATGTGCAAAAAACTCATGAGCAGAAAGCCAACATGCCATGTTCTAATACAAAATGAAATATGACCTTTTAAGAACCTTAAAGTTCTGAAGAGTAAATGTTGAATCTATATATAATTCAAAGCGCATTGGCTAAATTAGATGCTGAATTCAAACCTGTCCCGATTAAAACCATTCTCACATTCATTTTTTGGCTTTATTTATTCTCTTTGGTTAGCAAAAGGGCTTTTGAAATTTTACTGTTATTAACCAATTTACTGCATGAGGAAATTTGCTGTCGGAGGCAGAGTGGTTGCCATGCCTGTGCCCGCATGCAGCTCCGACAGCCAAACTGCTCAAAGGCTGGATTCGGGCAGGAGTGGGGATCCCCAGAAGTCAGATGCTGCTAGACCCCCCTCATCCTGGGACTGCCAGGGCAGAGTCTGGATCTGGTCACAGATAAAATGCAAACTGAGATATTGCAAGGTGATGTTAATTTCCTGGTCTTCACCACCTCTGCAAGTGAGCTGTTTGCTGTAAAGGTAAGTTATTTCAATAAAAATGTAAAGTATTGGATAAAAATGCATGAAGATTTCATAGCTTTCCTTGACACACAAACTATTCCGCTGCAATGTTAACAGGGAATGAAACATTGAGTCAAACCCGGGTTCATGCTGTTAAAACTCCCACATTTATTTTGAAATTCATTTACTTATTTGAAAAGAATTTGAAAAGTGCAAGTGCAAATATTGCCTTTGTAGGAAATGTACATGTTTAATAGCTCCATCACACTGATTTAAAGAAAGTCTGATCCAACTGGGTATGGAAAAGGAGTAAGAACTGAGCTAAATTTGGATATCGAGAGATCTCTTATTGATGTATCAATAACAACAGGTACTCCTTCACCTTGCTAGTTCTCTCCACCCTCAAATAAACTCATGCAATCCCTTTCCCTTCACTCTTTCTTGAAAATAATTTCCAGAAATATTCTTACAGTTTAAGAGCATATCACCTGCTCACGTGCCAGTATTTAAACTCACAGTCATATATGGCTCAGTTCTCCTATAACCACCTTGAGGACAATACCTGGGGAAAGATCTTGGACCACCGTATAGAAAAAACACAGGGAGAATTACAAATACAGGAAACAGCAGAGGTAGACAAATACTGGATGCCAGTATCAGTCAAATCATCTGTAAACTAACTGACCAAATTGTTACTGTCCTGATATTTGAAATCTAAACAGAAAATGCAAAAAATACTGCCATTTGTAATGTGTGACATGATCTTTTTACTTCCTTGGATTCATCACCTGAACAGCAATGCTTATAGTACGGAAAATCCAAACCATAGTAGGAGCGTTACTCAGTACCACGTTTGCACAGCCAAAGGCTGTGCTTTAGAAGGGGAAAGAGTTTGGACAGACGTTCACACCGTGGTGGAGACACAGCAAGAATGTAACAACTCTGGAGTTGCGCAGACCAAAATAAGGGCAAGACCTGGAGCTTCTCCTCCATTTCCAGCCCGTGTGTTAGTGCATATTAATGTGTTCATCTGTTTCAATACTATACTGCATTGGCATCGACATCATTTTCAAAACATCTGTAGCAGTGCCTGTTTCCTTACCCAGGTTACGTCAGTACGCAGATTAACAACAGAATGAGTTTAGGAAAAGTTTCAACATATTTAACATATGACCCAGGCTCCAAAGCCATGCTTCCAGCCCAGCCCTCAATAAGGCTTTTGCAGCCTGTGACATGTGGCAGCAGCCCCGACGGGCACCCCATGCCACCCCATGCCTGCCCAGCACCACCTCAGAATTCACCACATTCAGGATGGGAGGAAAAATCAATTAAAAACAAGGTTAAAACAGTAACAGAAATATAGATTATACCTGTTACTGTCAATTAGTTGCAGCACAGTAACGCTCATATGTGGCTTTCATTGAAAACGCTTCACTTTTTGTGAATTGCAGAGTGATGAGTAATGAAATACTGCATTTTATTGAATCATTATCTGTATCTGACGGTTGCAAAAAAGTGAAGCATGAAAAGCTAGACTGTACATGCTACCAAGACATGGGAACTAAGTGTCATTTAAGCTGCTTCTTGATGATGTAATTATTCACATTCTTACAATGAGACTAAGTGTTTTGCTGAATCTGTGTCCAAGAGACTAAATGGATCATTGGAGACAAAGCTGTGGTTTTGTGCCTGGCTCTCAAATGAAGCTCTGTGTGTCTTCCCTGGGTCACACTGAACTCACCACAACTTGCATCAGGTGGGGCAATGGACTTACCTTCTTTAGGGTAGACCATATCTGTCAAATAAAAATATTTGATTAGATGGTGGCCCATAGCAGAAGACTGATCATTAACACATAGCAATTTTTTTTCCAAAAATCAAATATCTTATTAAAATTATTTACTAGTAATTATTAATGACCTCTCTCCTGAATTCATTTAACCATTAGTTCAGTCATTGGATTTTGCTGTGACTTTATCTGACACACTGGAAACTCTACAATCCAATTTTTTCCTCAAATAAATAGCAACAGGGATCAAAGCTGACTCTCAGTCCTCACTTCATTAAGCTAAGTAGATGAGCTCAGTAAGAGTCCCACAAGAAGGGCACTTTCCCCAGTACTTCTGTAAATCTGTGACTCACAGCCCCAGTGTTAGATGGCTACCAAAACCATCACACTCAAGAATTACCACAACACTGCCAAATGAGGAGGTGCACTAGGTCATCTAGTCCTACCTGTGGTTTTCCCGTGTGTCTGCATTTCCCCTAGTAACATTACGCTTTTCCATATTATGAGAGGAAAATTCAGGCTGAAAGGGACCTCAGGAGGTTACCTCCAAGATCAGCCCCAGGTGTACAAAGCTTCGCTCAGTTGGGTCTTGAAAGCCTCCAAGGAGGGAGGCTGCAGAGCCTTTCTGGGAGGCAAGGTAGGTGCCCTCATAGGAAAAGGGTTTCTCCTTATGCCCATCCAAACTCTTCATATTATAGCTTTTTCCCACTGCCTCTCATCCTTTTGCTATGCAGATGCTTGGCTTGGGCTACTCTATGCCTTCCCTGAGGCTCTGGGGCTGCCCTTCACTCCCTCTCAAAGCCACACACTTTCGGGCAGGATCAGAGCCCCAGGCTGTATAACCAGGCTGACCAGATGAGCCACCACCTTCTGCTCTTCAGCAGGAAGAGGTGATCTGGAGGTAATTTGGGTATCCACAGGTTGTGCTCCCTCCTCTTTTACTCATTTCCTGAAGTTTAGGACATCTGTAAGAGCTACAGTAAGGATTTTGCCATCTTCCAGTTCAGTGATGGCCTGATTTGTCTGAGGAGTCCAAGGAGAAATTAAACCTCAGACTGCCCTAATAAGGAAGGCAGACAGGGCAATAACAGCAGCAGTGTTAGCAATGCCTTACCTCATGATGCTGGAATTTGGGTGGGCCATCAAGCCCGTTACCCAGCCATCTGCCTGGTAGGGTCTTTACCAGCATTAATCACCAGGACAGATGTGAAATGTGAAATCACATATTAAAATTTGGAGTGATTTAGTGATAAACTGTTTTTGATGGGCTGCTAATGTATCATTACATTTTCTACATGATGATTTTTGTAATGCCTGATGCCACTTCCTGTACCTTGCACAATCTCTGAGGGCTGATAGAGGCTCTGCAGGAAATGATTTGGTTTATGGCTATAACTGGAGTGTGATTTTTGCCAGTACTGGAGTTGGCCCCTGACATCCCCATGCACAGAAGTCAAATCAAATGGGCAGATTTCAATACTGAATCCAATACTGAGTGATGGGTCACTTCAAATCAAAGGTGTGACCCAATTATACTGGTGTTTGGACTTCTACAGTGCTGACAACCTTTTTGAAATAATAAATATGGGGGAGAAAAAGAGTAAAGAAAGACAGATTTCCCACTGATTTGTCAATAACATGGGGCAAACTTTTGCTATTACTATTACACTGGTAAAATGTACAACATTGTCTAAGTAACTATCTAATTTTTTAACTAAACCGTCTGTTTATTTTTGAAGATCAAAAAACATTTTAATGTGGGCCTAATCCATCCTCAAACGACCAATTGGGAAAGGAGAAAGAGTTAACATCTAATCTATGGGTGAACGGAAAAAGCTAATTAGTTTTACAGTATCCTTTCATGTCAGCTACCTCATGTGACCCAGCTGAAATACCCCGCACACAGCCCCTTCTGATTTCAAGCTCTGCAGTGCCAGCAGGACACGTGGTGACCCAGTGGGACATGCATGGTTTTGATATTTCACCAGGGTCAAGTCTGCCTGTTAAAATCCTACACCACTTGGCAGACCACCACACTTCTGGAACCTACTTGAAGAACAGGCTAGAGTATTTCCAGCATCCAGTCTGCAGAGGAAGAGGTTTTCTCTGACTTTGTCTTCCTACTTAAACAAGAGGACAATATCCCTCACCAGGCAGTCCTGGGGGCAACACTGCCTGCTCTCTCCTCTTGCTCCTGGCATGTGCCTCTTCCTACCCATTACACAGATAGTTTCAGATGCCTTCGTGTTTATCATTCAAGCCTTATTATAATTAAATGTGGATATCAATTTCACAGAATCTGTGTCCCTCCCCAAGAGGCATGGAAGTGGTGGCATACTGCTCTACTTCCACACATCTCCTTATGGTGAGGGTTTTCCACTGTTTTAAACACATACAGGTTTTCCCTTGAAATAGGAAGGATTTATGAATTCTGACTGATCTGGTTATCCTGTAAATTTCTTTTTCATACAAGATGACGGCTGGAAAATAAGATCCATATAGCAGAGCTGAAGATATCTTCCCAAATTGACCATGCTGAATTAACCAGTGACTCAGCTCCAGACCAAATCCTATAAGGATCAAACAAGCTGCAGCACTGGAGGGGAAATCTCTGTGACGGCAATGCTTCCAGACCAGGGAGCAATCACAGTATGCACACTTTAATCCTGTTTGGGGGAGAAAATAAAGCAAATACACTTCATTAGAAGTGCAGCAGGACATAGTGTCCCTGTAGCTGCTGACCCTGCATCTACTGCAATTCCATCTCACTCCCTCCTCAACCTCTTCACATCTACCCTAAAAAAACAAAGAAATGGCTGCATCATACACAAATGTGCCTTCTATAGCTTTCAATCAGCTACTCCAAAACCAGTCACAACCCAGCCACTGGAGCAAACCTCCAGTGCAGGTTGCAGGGCAGAACATAGCCCCCCTCTCTTGCAGTCATGCTGGTACCAGTATCCAAAATAACTGCTCTAAGGTTTCCGAGATCTCTGTGCTGTCAACACTCAATTCCATTTCTGTCTCTCCTCCCTAAGAGGCCTAAGGGGCCAGAAGTCAGTCTGCATTTTCTTCAAATGCAAAAAAACCCGGGTGCCTGAGTAAACAAAAAACAGTAATCTCAGCTGTGCATCAAATTCCAGTGCTGCTGCCTTGCCCCAGGAATGCCACTCTGCACTAGGGCACTTGTAATCTGAACAAAACCACGTGCAGTAAGCACATCCAGTCATGCACTAACTTTACAAATGCCAGTTTGCTGCTCATCTTATGAAATGAGGACCAGCCACCAGTGTGACACCACATCTACCAAATGTAATTTTCAAAAACCTCTCAGTTTTGTGGTTGCTTTGAGGTTTTTTGTAAAATCTGAATTTTGGGGGTAATTAGTTCAATTGCTTCCAAAATGAGTCTATAAAGGTTGCTGCAGTAATACCTGCATGCTGTAAGGTGTGCAACATCACATTCTTGAGGTGGCAGCAGTCACTTTGGCCACTGTGACCATGGAAAATGAGTCTCTGCAGACATACGTGCCTGGTTCAAACATGTATGCGCTGATGGGTGTTCAGAGAAGGGAACACCTCTGCTATGAAGACAGGCTGAAGGAGTTGGTATGGTTCAGTCTGGAGAAGAGAAGGCTTTTGGGAGACCTTGCAGCACCTTCCAGTACCTGAAGGGGCCTTACAAGAGAGCTGAAGAGGGACTTTTCACAAGGATATGCAGTGATATGACAAGGGGGAATGGCTTTAAACTGTCAGATTAGGTATTAGGTCTAGATTAGGTATTAGGAAGAAATCCTTTACTATGAGGCAGTGAAGCACTGGCACAGGCTGCCCAGAAGTTGTGAATGCACTATTCCTGCAAGTGTTCAAGGCCAAGTTGCTGGCCTTTGGGATTTGGGTAACCTAATCTAGTGGAAGGTATCCTTGCCCATGGTGGGGGGCTTGGAACTAGATGATCTTTAAGGTCTCTTTAAATCAAAATCATTCTGTAGTCAAAAGCAGTTACACCAAGCAAACGCAGCCCTAGCAGAAGCTGAACCTAGGAAACATTGTTGGTAACAAGCACCAGCAAAGCAAAGAGTTGCCACCACATCAGCAGTGGGTGCAGGACCTTCACAAGCTCCCATCCAACACTATCTCCGCAGGTAGGTCCCTGCTACTGGAATAATAACAAGTTCTGCACTCAGCCCTGCCATCTCGGCTCTCCTCTGGTCATGGCTGTAACTTTTCAAGAAACTCAAAGTGTGATAGAGCCGTGTAAAATTTATGGGTCAGTTCACAGAGCCACCCACAGTCACTTCGCAGAAGGTGGTCATGCAGTCAGCACCAAGCTGCCCATCAGTATCACTGCCAAGGGACACCCATCTCCCCACTCACCTGCCACCCAGCAGGAGCTAATGGCATGTTCAGGGAGGCATGGGCAAGTGAATCATGGAGGAAAGACTCACATTACAGGCCCAGCTCAAAAGACCAAGATGTTAAACATGACAATTCAATGAAAATATGTTTCAAGAGAACTCCTGTTATGTTCTTTTGGGGGGATGCCTGCAGATCACCAGAACAGTGTTCCCTGAGGACAGGGAGCTCATAGCTGGAACAAAATCAGCTCCCCAGTCTGCATGCTTTCATTCTGCTGGAGGCAGTGCCAGCTGCTGGCAGATGCTGGCTTGGAGATGCAACCAGGTCCACCATACTCCAACAACTCTGCAGCAGAGCATTTCATTGGAGACCATCTTCAGTGCACACAAAGCCACAAACACTGGACTGGGAAACTCAAAAGCAATGTCAGATCTTTTTTTCTTTCTTTTCTTTTCTTTTCTTTTCTTTTCTTTTCTTTTCTTTTCTTTTCTTTTCTTTTCTTTTCTTTTCTTTCCTTTCCTTTCCTTTCCTTTCCTTTCCTTTCCTTTCCTTTCCTTTCCTTTCCTTTCCTTTCCTTTCCTTTTCTTTTCTTTTCTTTTCTTTTCTTTTCTTTTCTTTTCTTTTCTTTTCTTTTCTTCTTTCCTCCTTGTTTTGTTTTCCTATCTCCAAACATGTGGTAGTTGTTCAGGCTGCTGAAAAAAAGATAAGATGTTCAGGACCAGTCACATTTCACTCCTGCTCAAGGCAGCTCTAGATGAGCTCTGAGCACCAGGGTATTGGGACATAAAGACATTGTCACCTACAGCTGCTGTCACCCTTGTTTTGTTATTTAAAGCGTGTGCACAGGCCAGGGACCTCCCTGGCAGGCAGCAATGCTCAGATAACCTGATCTGGGGCAAAGAAAGCATTTAGCCATGCAGAACAGGGCTGTGCTGTGCAGCTTTCCCTCAGAGGCAGGGAGAATCCTGGCCCACTTTTATCTCTTAAACCTCGTGCAGCCCCACTGGCACCCTGAGAGCCCAGAATTTTTTTCATAAAAATTAGCTTTTCCACTTTCATTATCAGAAGACAAAACAGATTGAAGGAGTTGTCTCTGCCTTACTGCCTACTGATGCCATTCATTCACCTCCCTGCACTTCCACAATTGACACAGTTTCCCTTCAAACACAGCCAAGGCACCACATTGCAAAGCGTGCGATACACCATACCTCAGGGTGATCAGCATACTGTCTACTCACGAGCAAGATATTCTGCACTTTAAACGCTGTAGTTAACTTTGTCTTAGAATTTGTAATTCACTGTTGTTGTTGCTTGGGCAGTTTGGGATGCAGCAGACAATGTAGGACTGCACTGCGGGTCAGGCCACCATAACTGAGCCCACTGTTGCTCATCCATTTGACATCGCTGCTTGTCCACAAGTGTCATCCAGCCAGATACCTAAAGCTGCAGGGAACGCTGATGTGACAGTGTTGGACAGCTCACAGCTCAAACCTGTGAAGGGCTTAAGCCAGGGGTCCTCAAACTTTTTTAACAGGGGGCCGGTTCACTGTCCCTCAGACACTGTCGGGGGCCGGACTATAGTTTGGAAAAAAATGAACGAATTCCTGTGCACACTGCACATATTTTATTTGTAGTAGTGCACAAAAACCAGGAAAAAGAATGCAATATTTAAAATGAAGAACAATCGTAATCAACAAAACCAAATACTATTTCCCTGTGAACTGTGGGCCTGCTTTTGGCGAATGAGATGGCCAGTGCTAGGTCCCACATTTCCTCCATTCGCTGCCAGTCGCAGCGCGGGCAGCCCGGGGTCAGACCCGCACTCCGCCCCGGCCCGCAGAGCCGCCCGTGGGACTGCGGGGGGACAGACGGCAGGCAGGACAGAGGCGGGGGGTCTGTAAATACCGGGGGCCGGATTGAGGACCCCGGCATACACAGACACAGCACTGCTGTGGTGCGCAGGCAGGCAGGCAATAAGCTGCAGCACCTACCTCTGGCCCCATAGCGTCTCTAGCCCAGCAGGAACTGCCCCTAACAGCTTGAAACCTGACAGAGCTCTCGACTCATGAAGCATGCTGACATCTCAGCAATCCTGAGGAAAACAACAGGAGTGCCCCATACCAGCTACCTGAAGCTGCTACTCATCTGTTATGAAAATGCAGTTTAATAGGTGAGATAGGGAGAAAGCCTCTTCAGAGAGAAGATCTGAAGGAAGAGGAAACTAGTCCCTGTTTTTGCCCATGTGGGCTGGGTCTGCTGCTCACTCAGCAGAGTGCACGCCAAAAACACATAGCACTGGAGAGAGAGAAGGATGATAGAAGAAGCTGCCTTCAGTTGCTACTAAAATTTTGTGTTCATCTTTTTTAATTTAAAAGCACATGAAAAGTCTTTACATGCTGATGGATTGAATAGGCATGTGAATGCAAGTACTATTACCTTGACTGTGATAAAGGACCAAGACTGGTCAATCCTGCAAAGCAAAGCAAGGCAGCTCTGAGAAACCTCATATGTTGGGATATTCCATATGAAAAATCTGACTGCTCTCTTGGCTCCTTTCAGACTGCTTTAGACAGGTCTGCAAGATCTGCTTCTCTGCAGAAACGCAACAGCAGCCAGCCACCCCAAAGATGCACGTCACTGCCTTTTAGCAGGTCACAAGCACTAATTTAGCAAAGGTTAAGAAAAACCACAAAAAGTACCAAAAGGCAGAAAAATTACCTCATCACAAAGAGATCTTCATAAACAACCTCCTCCAGTAGAAAACATGAGCTGTCATTTGTGAGAGCTGCTGCACCTCAGTCTAAAGGCAATCCAGTGTCATTCCCTACAGTCCAGCAGCTCAAGCAGCTCCTTTCACCAAGGAACTTATATTCACGGGAATATACACTGCAGGTACAAACTGTGTAACATTAAATAGCAATCTCCTATGTCTGTTCCAAGACCATCTTTTTTTTAATGGCAGAGACAAGGACATAGCTGGCCTTTCTCCAGCAGCAGGCTTTGCATCCTGGGGTTTGAAAGCCCAGATGTGTTACAATAAGAAACACTTGATGGGCAGTCCTAGACTGTGGAGACACACAGAAATAGGCAATTTATGGTGAAAGTTTGGTTTGTGAACTTACTTTCTGCTGTTAAGATTTGTCATCTGCAAGAGCTTGTTCACTCAAAGAAATTTGGCACACAAGCTGCAATGTCAGACGTAAATAAGCTTTTGTTTCTGCAGAAGCATTTTATTTGATATAAAAAACAAGAATTTAAGGGCAAACGAACACAATTGCAAAACAGCTATCAAGTAAGCAAACTTTAATTTTCAAAAAATCTGGTTATATTTCACACTATTACTTGAGAAAAACAGCCAAATGCTGGCTGACTAGATTGGGTGGCATCTGCCAAAATAATGTGATCCCTTCAAAGATCCTCTTAGGATACTGTCTATTTTATCAGCTGGTCCCTTCAGAGTGCAGATCAAGCAATAGGAGGTAGCCGAGAATTGCAGTGCTATAACACCATCTAGGGGACTGAGCCATGGCTCAGCTAATGGAGAGACATGAGCAACTGACAGCCCAGCGCTAGCTAAGGGCACTACCTTTAAATGAAAAAGCACGGTTCCGGCTCTAAACCCCCACTTTCTTTGCCTTTTCCTTATGACTCATTTGTCACAGAGCTCTTAAACCCTATTTTACTTTCACTACTTGTGTCACACTCTTTTTATTTTTTCAGGTTTTGTTTCATTTTACCACATGTTGTACTACTCTAGTCTTCACTTTCCCTGCCTGTTGCCCTCAGTAGGTATTGATTATATATAAACCTAAGTTTGTGCTTTACAAAATGAAATATTTTTTGAGGGATTAGACTGGTTAATCAGGATTTAAATAAATATTATTTAGAAAATCTAGTAAATCCATGAATGCAGAAAAATTTGCTGCAACAAGAAAAAGCAAATTCAAACCTTACTTTGGAAAAGAAACATTCAACTTCTGTTCAAGATTAGCACTGAGGAGCACAGTGCATCTCCCTCTTCTTTCTGTTCACCCTATACTTCACTGAGTGCTGTTGCAGACAAAATCCTCAGGTTTAGATGCATGGGCACTGTTGGCCTCACTGTTTCTGAAAAAGGTAGAATTATAGAATGGTTTATGTTGGAAGCAGCACTCATACACAGAAAGTGTAATATTTAAGGTGCTTACAAAGCAAATAAACATCTTTTTTTCTTTCCAAACATACATGCAAAGTTGCATGCCTATTTATTTAACTCAGCAGGGTTAGAAGCTTCTAGTTTTTGTGACAGTAAAAGGGCAGCACCACCAAGTGCTCCAGCTTTTCCACCGAATTCATTAAGGCTGTAAAGTCAAGAAAGTAGCTGACACTTTGAATTAAATTTTGAATCTATTATTACACGATATTGATACAATTGCAGCCTCCTTGACAAACCTTGACTATAGAGGCTTGTGTCTGCTTTCCCTTTGGAATGGGCTGCACAGGGAAGTGGTAGAGACACCATCCCTGGAAGTATTTAAGAAGAGACCGGCTCTCAGTGCCATGATCTAGTTGACAAGGTGGTGTTTGGTTAAAGGTTGGACTCAATGATCTCAGAGTTTTTTTCCAACCTAGTAGATTCTGTGATTCTGTGAACTGTGCAGAAAGGAAACCCAAAGAGCCCTGCAAATCTCTCTCACAGGAGGCCAATGCCTGTAAAATAATGAGTCACACTGTTAAAATAAAACAGAGATTTGGGCTGAACTGAAATGATCAACATAGAACCCAAATTCCCACTGACATGCATTGTAACAGATACCTAAAACAAGAGAATGAGTTGGGGAGTGGAGCTGAGGCCCTGCTGTCAGACACAGAGCTAACACGAGAAGAGTCCCTGTAAGCACGGGGCACGAACGTCAGATAAGGAGGCAGGGAGAGCAGGGACTAGACATCGCAATAGCTGGCGGGGAAACATCTCAAGGTCTCCTCAAGAGAACGTGTTTCCCGCAGTGGGGCAACGGTGGCAGCAGCTCTACCCCTCGGGGCAGGAGGTCTCTGGGTCCCGGGACGGGGCGGAGAAAGGGGGGTCCGGGAGCGGTGGGGGCAATCCGAGCTGCGGGACGCCTGTCACTCAGAAGGGGATAAAAACCCGGGCAGTCATGTGGTCGGGGAGCGAGGATTTGGAACGGATCCGTAACCCTGCTCCCTGCGCAGAATAAACACACCTTTCTCATAACGGGGCCTGCGTTGTGAGTTCGGTTTCTGCAAGTCAAGAAAAAGATTTCCAAACAGAGATAAAGAGCTGATCTTTAATGGAAACTTCCAAGTCCATCATGCGCAGAGGACCCACCCCCACCCCAGCATCTCTACCCCTTTTCAGTACTAATCAATTATCATATCTAATGGACATATCCAATCCCAAAATTGTTCATGCCCCATCTTGCCCCCCAGGCCTTCTCCTTGGAGCTTCTCCGTGGGGTTTTGGGCTTCTGTCTTGCTTTGACAGCTCCATATCTTGTTATTTCACTCCAGTTTCATGTCCCAAACAGGATGGCCTTGCTGGAACTTGCTTTTCCCAAAAAGAACGTTAAACAACATTTCTCAGACCGTGAGAAAGAGGTTTTCTACCATCCTAAACGTGAGAATCCATGGAGGTATGCTAAAATCAAGAAATATAAAGAATATAAGAAATCTAAGGCGTCAGAATGAGCATGCATCATTACACTGCACAGATCTTTCATAGCTCCAAACATCATAGGCTTGCTGCAATAAAACAGCATCTTTTGAATAAAAATACTACTTTGCATTTCAGCATCATCCTACAGTAAATCTCTCACGTAGCAGCGGATTACATCAACCAGTGCCCCTCAGGAAGCACAATGCCATAATCCCCTCAGTAAGGATTAGGAGAGGCGCAGAGGGGCCATCCCATCTGAACAGTTCCCACTGGAAAGTCAGCAGAGGAACACAGCCTGATGTGCTTCCATACAGGACCCCGTTGCATCCCACTGTGATTTCTAGCACTATCTCCCTGTGAAGATCTAAACCAAAATGTCCTTCAGTTAACTGCTGGTGGGAGCAATGGGCCCTACATTTTCCTTATGCACAGTACCAGTATGAAAAAAACCAACTAACAACCAAATAATCTGAGCAGATTTAAAACCCGTTGCAAGAGAAAAGCAAATGCATGTTCATAGTGAACAGAATAAAGGGAACAAACGGCAGCAAGCACCTGCTTTTAAGGAGCAAAGAGGCTGCTGATGGGCTAACAGCACAGGGATGCCTGATGAATTCGGTAGGTGCTTGGTGTTCACCAGGGGTAAGGTGGGTGACACACACAGGATCAATCACTTTGATGTCTGAGTAATCCTGGCATTTCTTTCTTATCTTGAGCGATGCTAGGAGACAGCCAAGATGGCATGCAGCTGTGGATGTAAATTAGAAAATTTTATTGAAATTTACATTTAAAACCTGTATTTATAAAATACAAATAATGTTTGCTCCAAAAAAACTGAAAGCCTTCTCTACTACTTTTTAAGCAGGATTTTGCCCTTGCCGGACTTAGTAATACTTTGAGTTAATAAAATTGCAAAAGCTTGGGACAACTGTCTCATCAGGATGGGCTTGAAGCATGGAAAGAAAATCGGGTTGTCAAAAACCAGACATCTCAAAATATTCTCTTGGCAGAGGGAAACTCCTACACATGTTCTAAGCACCCTCTCAGAGGTAATGACTACCTACCACCAGAGATGAGAACTTTGCACAAGACTGCTTTTGTGTTTTCAAGTGCTGATTTAAAACTTCAGCCTTATAAGCTAATAATAGCAAAACCAGTGAGATCCCCTCCTTCCAGTGCTCAGCCACTGTCCAAACCCCATCCCGCAAATGCAGGGTAATGCAGTAAAAAAGCCTTTATTCGAACTGGTTTATGATTTCTCATACAGTCTTCTTGGTATTTATTTTTCAATCCTGAGCCTTCCTTCCCCTCCCTGCCATTGTGAAGCCCCTCTCTCCTGTAGCATGGAAAAAAGTGCATGGAGAAAATGAAAATATGGAGAAAAAATTATTCTTTCTTAATGGATCCAGTGGAGCTGATGAAGGTCAAATGCAGCTAGTATTGCTGTTTTATGTTTCTCCTGGGCTTGCAAAAGGAATACTAACCCCAAAGGTCTGTTGCAGCAAATTTGTTTTTATTTACCCAGCAGAGTACTCAGCATTGGATTGAAAAATTAATCTTTAACTTAACTTATCCAGATCGTCTTAATGACTAGTATGGTATTAAAATCTATTAATTCTTTTTTCAAAATGCAAAAGACAAATTACTTTACAAAGCCCTACAAAATTTGACAAAATAATAAACAATAACAAATTATTTTATAAACAAAGGTAAATTATCTTGCAAAACAAAAAGTACTTTATTTGCATACATGTTAAAATTAATTTAACTACAGCATTCTGTGCCCAAGGTTCATAAATACTAATACTTTTGGTTAGAAAATTATGTTTCACTAACCCAGCAATATGCTAAATAACAGTGTTATTATCTCTACTATGGGAGTAAGGGAAAAAGGGCAGAGAACAAAATAGATGTTCCCTACCCGAGTGAGCTTATATTGTCATTTACTATTCATTTTTTAGGCAGAGGACCTCAGCATACAAGGACTCCGGAGACCTTTTTTATGCTTCTTTATCACCTACAACTTTTTATACCTCCAGATCATCTTTTATCATATAAAATAAATTAATTTTGTGCTTAGTTTTGGCGTAACATCTCTGATGCCTGGATTTACAAACAGGTTTTTCTATAAAAACTGTGAAACAAATTAAGGAAGAGTAGTACAGCAAAAATGGTTACAAAAGTTACCTGCATCTGAGATGACCATTTTAGTCTCCTCTTATAGTCACTGGGTAGAAATAGACCATGGTTCATGCCATCCTAAAAATAACTGGCTGGAGAGGCATGGATAAATGATGCAAAAGGATGAGAAAAATCCATTCTTCACATATATTTTTGTACAGCATAGGAAAAACCACAGTATTCAGTATATCCAGTATAGCAATGTTTTTCAAGAGTTACAAGAAAAGCAAGGCTTCCACAAAGTAATATAACTATTTTCATTTTTTTGCAGTTGGAAGAATGCAAAGTGGACTTGTTTATAATAGGACTGCAGGTTTTATATATTTATACCAACCTAATTCATGTTTTTCTTTCTTTATCTATCTGGATCTGGCTTCTGCTGTAGCAGGGAGAAGCAGGGGAACACAGCTGGCTCTGCTGTCACCTGCTAATAAGGGGAACATTGATTTCCATCCTCCCATGCAGACTCCCACACTAGGTACAGGACAGTAAAGAAGCAATGCACAAGATTATCAAAGTCCCACTTTACCTTGCTTTTCACTGAAAGCTTTAACACCCCAAAGCCAAGACAGTGTAAAAGCACTGCCATGAAAGAGGCAACAAAACACATGTTCAATACACAACACTTCAGCTAAACCAGCAAGCTCAAAGAGGGGAAGTTAATAATAAGAGCAAAGAGGTTAAAACCTCTTCTTCTGCCTGTCCTCAGTTGTGTACAGACATTAATTACTACTTGCAGAATGCCAAGCTGTTACACTTTCCCTCCTGTTCTTGCAAAAGCCTGTTGAACCCAATGTCCTTACACAGTCCTATCTATTCCTTGTATGCAGGACAACACAGGCTTCACTATGAGTAGCAATCTTAGCACTCTGCTAACTGCAGCCTGGTGACTCTCCCTCCACAGGGTCTTACAGAGAGACTTGTAGGCACACAGTACACTAGGCTGGATCAAAGGAATTTGTAGCATTATTGTGCTGCACAAAAGCCCAAATCCCATACTCTGTACTGATGGCATGCAGATTAGGGATGGAGTTTGAGCTGTTTTCTTCTGAATGTGAAATGCCTAGAATCTGAGCTCTCTCAGCCATCTCGGTAGGGCTACTGCAGGGAACATGCTTCTGTAGCAGCTCTGGTGGGTGCTAGCTGAGAAGATTTTGCAAGCTGACATTGGAAATCAGTTCCTCACCTCATGAAATCAAAATTACTCCAATCTTATAACATCCACAGCCTGCTGCTGTGCTCATCTCTGTTGCTGGGCTTTTAAGGACAACTGAACAATCTGAGCTCAGTAATTAAAGGGTGCTGTAATCATGATTCAATTTTTTTTCTTCATTTCAGACTTCAGGAAGTCTGGATGGCTTCATTTTTGACACATGCAATCCTTATGTTTTAACAGAAGTAATATACAAGCAATCCTAGATGAATCCTTCAATCTTTTTATAACTTAATGCAAGATAGCGGAGGGCTTCAAAGTACGAGATACCAGCTTGCCCTAGTTTTGGGTAGGACAGAGTTAATTTTCTTCCTAGTAGCTGGTACAGTGCTGTGTTTTGGATTTAGGATGAGAATGCTGTTGATTATAATGTTGATAACACACTGATGTTTTAGTTGTTGCTAAGTAGTGCTTACTCTCTCTCAAGCACTCCAGCCGCTCACACTACCCTGCCAGCGAGGAGACTGGGGGTGCACAAAAAGAAGGGAGGGGATACAGCCAGGACAGCTGATCCCAACGGGCTAAAGGGATATTCCATACCATATGGCATATGCTGAACAATAAAATTGTGGAAGTTAGCCAAGAGGGGCCAGTCACTGCTCGGGGACTGGCTGGGAATTGGTCAGCGAGTGGTGAGAAACTGCAGTAAGCAACACTTGCTTTGCATATTTTTTTATCATTATTAACATTAATTTCCCTTCATTTTCTGTCTTATTAAACTATCTCTATCCTAACCCACTAGTTTTAGCTTCTTTACAATCCTTTCCCCATGCCACTGTGGGGGAGTGAGCAAACAAGTGTGTAACTGCCTGCTGTGTTAAGCCACAGCACTGGTACACTGCTAGACAACTGACAAGCAAGTGAAGTGCATTTATTGATAAACACAGAGGAGAAAAGACATCTCTTTTTTAATAGAGACCATTCTGTTTTCAAGACCATGCATACTCCATCTGTCCCCACTTGTGTGACAGTGAGAGAAAAAAACAATTCTGCCACTGGTCCACAAGAAAAGTGTTTTCCTAACAAAGGAAATCAATATTTCTGTGTATCTATCCATAGACATACATCCTATTTAGAGTGAAACACTAATGCAGTTAACTGCATGCATGACTATCTTCCTTTGGAAGATTAGCACTTTAATTACGCCAAAATATTGGAGCTATATGATGATTTGGAAACGTTTTATCTCAGTCTCTTTGCCCGTGTTCTAAGGAAAACAGATTGTCAGTAAAGAGTGGTCTGATTATTTGCTCCTTTTCTGACCAAGGACGGGCAGTGGAACAAAGGGTTTGGTGTTCAGGTGAGTCCTGGCCTTGAGTGAGAGCCACCTGGCAATGCCTCAGCAAGGACTGAGACAGCCCACCTCATTTCTGGAAAGGAATCAGAGGCAAAAAGTGACAAGTTATATCCATGTACCTGACTGATGGGACTCACCTGCCACTTGTAATGTAGGTACATAACAAAACAGAAGTATTACGGTAGCCTGACCTGCTCTTGGAAAACAAAGCATGATCTGTGTGCCTAGGCATTTTTCCAATCATGCCTTTTTCTATGCAGGCTTTGTCTTAGCTACCTGTGCCTATCTCACCCTAAGATTGTATCACAGCAACAGAAGGCAGGACCAAAATTTGCTCTGGAGTCAATAGTATGAAAATGTGGTAAACTGAAATCTAGAGTGGTAACCAAACTTTTCCCAATGTGGCTCCATGGGTCTGAATTTCACTCCTGCAATTGAATTACACCTCTGTCTTTGAACCCTCTGTCCTAGGAGACACTGACCATCTCAAATCACTCATAAGATCCAAGTCACTAATTTTTACTCAAAACATCCAGAATGGTCTTTGGAACCTGGTGTGGGCTACCAAAGAGCCTGTGATTTGTCTTGCTCAATGCTGCGTTATTTAAAATTGGTAGTAGCTTTTGAACTAAAAGCCCATCTTTTCTATAAAAGAAGAACATTGCCAGCAGTGAGCTCCATTACCTTGTACATGAATTACTCTTCATAGCACTTTTATCTCCAAAGCTGGCCAGAGGATCAAGGAAAGTCATTTTTTACTTAGAAGGTCATGTTTCTTTTGTTCACTTCAGCCCATTAGTTTGAGGTTCTACTTTGGATACCACGCATGTGAAAGCAAATTAATTTTCTATTACCTTTTGAAAAGACTAGGGAACACCATCTTCAAAGATGAAGAAAATCACTTCATTTTCCCCAAAATACGTAGTAGCTTGGCCAAGGATGGATGTTGATGGCTGTCACCATCACCATTGCTGTTTTCTCCAACAGGCAGCGGCCACTCTTCCGATGCAGAACCTCCTCCTTGCTATGGCACCCAATACTGTACATGCTCTTCTGTGTGCAGACACAAACACATTCCTCATTGCCAATGGGTGTCCTCAGGGTGGTAAGTGAAATGTAGCAGGTGATGAGTAGAGCATCAGGTCATTGAAAATCTTGAAGTGTCCCCTGAAAATCAAAACATGATGAGACATGGCCAACCAACACCTCTTCTTTATGGTAAAGAAGTGTATGTAAGTGGTGAAGAATAGAAACCTGTCTTTGGCTCTGGGGCTATCGGATTCTCTGGCACTCTGAGTTTCTTTGATTCATTAGTTTGAAGGAAAATTCCCTAAATTTTGCCAAAAACCTATGCTGGCATATAGAAGCAGAGGATCCTAGAATGTGTTGGGTTGAAAGGGATCTTAAAAGTGAGTAGGGACACCTTCCAGCAGACCAGGTTGCTCAAAGCACCACCCATGTTCCTGTTAAGAATCATCTTGAAGCATTGAAGAAAAGCTGCCTCTTAAAGGCAGGACAAAGCTTATTTACATTTCAGAATCCTGCAATATTGTATGTAGGATGCTAAGTACTTTTACTACACTTTTAATTTCTTTCAGAGCTTATCCAAAATACCTTGCCACATGTCCTTTGTTGGACATTCCACTGAAAAAATAGCAGAGACAGTGGGCTTACTATTTCTATTCTGCAGTGCCCATTTCTCAACATAGACAAGGTTCTTGTATTGTAGACCTATCTGAAATGCAACCCATGAGATTTTGCTCACTGCAAACAAAGGCACACAATGCACTATTATTTCTTGCAAATCCTGTTATACTTGTGCTGCAGCTTGTGCAATTTCAAAGATGAAAGAAACACACGGATTGGGGGTACACAAACATACCACTACAACAATGCAATGTAAACAGTGCACATGGAAAGAACAGATTGACCTTATTTCACTTTCTGCTGCTTCCAGAACAAACATCACATCAGTGTGGTTACTGATTGGTGTTGAACAAGTCTTGTTACCGTGTTCCCTGTGATAATCTCTGTGGCCACATAGGCAAATAGAGCACGTACACGTAGGGAAAGTACCTAGAAAATCCCTACACATCAGGGAAGTCCCTAAAGAGATTTCCCTTGCGCTTTGGTGAGACAGGGGTGAATAGACACCTTCAACTGAACGTTATTAAGCTTATGGGGAAGGTCTGGCATGATGGAGACATTTCCATCTCCATCGCACTACGACATTCTTCCCACAAATGCAGGGGATGGGGATGGTAGCATGACAGAGCAGAAGTGGCAGTTCCAGCCAGAGTCTCGGTTTAGCAAAGCAGCATGTGACTTATCCCAGCACAGGTCACAGATCCAGGCAGCAGTCTTTTCATATTATTGACTGCCATGTACTTCTTTAGTTTCTAGCATCAGCCTCTTCATACCACTGTGGTAGCTTTTTATTTGTAGATTTCAAAGCACTTTATTAATGGGGAAAAATATCTTGCAACCTCCCTAGGAAGTAATGTTACTATTAGGTGTATTTACAGAGGGATTCTTTGTAGCTTACTATGATCAAAGTGAAGGGAAAATAAGAATAAGGAATAGTCTGGGCAGATCCTGTCTTACTTCACTGGGGTGTTCCTAGGGTGAAGAATGAGGCTGTCTCAAACACACCAGCACCCCACCACCATTAATCACTACTATCTCTGAGCTCAGATAAAAACTGATCATGAGTTACATCTGCCTATTTTAAGCAGTTTTGTGTGAAGGGCAGTTGTAAGCATGCACACAACCTGAAGCGTAAGGCTTAGTGGAGACTCTCACAATGGGCTACCATCTGAAGGGGGAGGTAAGCACAGAGGAGGCATCATCCTACGCCCAGGGAGGAGCAGGTGTCTCATGGAGTTGAAGAGTATGGTCAGGTCTGCGTCTGCATCCCCTAGGTACGTGTGAGCATGAGATCTGAGACACCAGCACTCCCACACAGAGCTCACTGCCCACTGCAGGCCCTGTGCATCTGCCAGAGGAAAGCAGATGGCCTCAAGGACAGGTCAAAACAGTCCAGATCCCCTTGCAGTTCAGCAGGATCCAGGAGGTGAACAAGTTATGGGAAGCAACATGAGATTAGGAAGTGCTCTGAGGCAGTAAAAGAGTAAACCTAAATTTACATAGAAGCAAATGTTCAGAAAAAGAGAAATGGAGACTTCTGTATCCCCATTTCTGCTACTGTCACAGGCAACATTGCAGAGCAAAGACACAGAACTTCTTCAATTTGGTATTAGGTATACTCCTGGAAGCTCTTCTGTTCTTAGGGTGTGACCAGCTTTGGTTAAAGCAAGGAGATGCCTCATTCAGTTCTTCTTCTCACTTTCCCTCTGTTCCCAAGCACTTGGTAACTCCTCAGCCTAAATATCCACAATTCCACAAACTATCCATAATACATACCTGTTGTTTCGTGGCTACTTTTTTGTTGAGTACTACAACCCACCAGAGCAGATTAACCTACCCAAGCAGCTAAGCTGGCCAGCAGTTTGCCAAAAGGGAAATGAAAGCTTGATGCAGAAGCTGTAACAGATAAGCCCACAGGTAGACACATTGATCGTGAGAGCAAAAGGAAGGAAGCAAGCATTTAAACCTGTAAAAAGTCTATTCAAAAGCCTAAATAGCATGTCTAGCTGTCCCACAGCCAGAAGACACTGTTTAAAGAGACTATAGCTTATAGACTAATAGTCTTGAGAGAAATATAAAACTCACAGAATAAAGTCTCAGTCTTAAAATCTAATGAGATGTTTCACTCCAAGCTGGGGTCTCTAACAAGGTACTGCCATAAAACATGATTCTCCATTTTTTATTCAGCCTCATGCTTGTATTTACCCCAAGGTTCTTTCAAAATAGAGCAGAAATTCTCAGCAAATATCTGTATATTAACTTATCTCTTCTTAGCTCTGTTTCTCCAAAGTGAGAAGGCATCAAAGCCACAGGTCTGTGCATGTTTAAGGAGCAACATGTGAACAACAAAGAAGGAAAACTAGCAGTAATCCAAGCAAAATGGAGGTTTGGAGCTGGAAGGGAAATAAAAATGCTCAGAGCTCTGCTGTAATCTCAGGAGGCCATTCTTATTCAGAAACAGATGTAAACATGAGCACAAGCATGACTCTGAACCTATGTTCTCTATTTTTAACTGGGGCTAGACTCAGCATTTCCAAGAACATTCTCTTTGTTTGTTCCCAGTTAACAATTTAAAATGTCTATCCATGCTCACCTGCAATTGCATGCCTTTTTTTCTTCTTCTTCTTTNTTTTTTTTAAATATGATTTCAGTATCATTTTTCCATTTTAAATCCAACTTTGCCTTTAGGACAATTATTCCACTGTATTTCATGTAGTCCTTTTGTGCCTGCTTCAGATAAATCAATCACCTTTAGTACTGCACAAAGTTATTTGTCAGCATTACAAATGCACTAAAATCTATTTACAATCCTATAATCTATGCTTTCTATCTGCAATCATCTTTATGCCTTCTGCTCAAAAACAAGGCAGGCAATTTCCAGTCACAGGCACTCATGTGATCAGGATCTCAGAGCCATAGCATGTCACAACTTGGACATTGTTAGTGCTCTGTGCCTTCCTGGGCTGAGCTTCCCATAATTCAAAATACCTACAAGCATCTTTTACAACAGTGTCAAATTCAAGAATGCAAATGCAGATTTTTTTTTTTTCCATAACACATGCAGCAAACCTACAGGCCAATTAACTTCAAAAGATGGTTTAATAAATAGAGAAAAATTCAAGCTACAAATTTGGGACCACCTTTTTTATTGTTATTGAAAGAATATTATTAAAATATTGAGGATTACTGAAATGAAGTCCAGTTTTAACTCTGTGCAAAAATTAAACCCACGCAATTGTAAAGATCTAAAATCACTGAAGGATTTCAAGAAAGTATGTACTTCTTAAGAAATAAATTTTTCAATTAAAAGGGGCTCATATCTTCAGAATGCTTCCTGAACACACCAAGCATCTTACTACTGGCAGCGTGAAATCCCTGTAGCTCGCAAAGTATTCCAAAAAATCAGGCTTGGACCTACTCATCTCAGATACTCCTTGAGGTGAGACTCTCAGGAACATCTGCCACTGTGTGAAATACAGGCTTAAGTAGTTTAGCTCAAGATAAGAGAGGAAAACATCTGCAGAATGCAGAGAAGACACAGACACTCTGGCCTCAGTAATTGTTTTAAAAATGACCATACAGAAAAAAATACAAAATTATACAAATCATTAAACTGTGTTGATTGCATAAACTGAGCTGGTTACAGCAACACCCAAGTTATTCAAAGAATCACTTTTTTTTTTTTTTTTTTTTACTGATTAGAAACAGGCTGTTATATTGGATCCTGATTTATCTTTAGTTAAATACCACTTAAATCCACATCAAGTCATTGTGTTCTTGCCAACAGATTTTATAATGAGCCAGCAATATGCTCCCTACAAAGGGCTATTTGCACTCTTAAAATGAACACCATTTTAAATTACAGTTGGATAGGGAACTGTGTGAGTTTAATCAGGCATAATTCACTTAAGAGTCACCAAACAGGCTTGAACAAATGGTTCCCAGTGTTTGGCAGAAAAACATTTACACCAGTTTCCCCAACTCAGTATTCATTCACATCTGGAAAATAAGCAAAAAAATTGATTTCCCTCTCAGGTAGGAGTAAATATGCAGTCGATTTAAGCACTGTTTACTACAGTCAAAAGTGATGGCGATGCAACATCAATCCCTAAAGGAAAAAAGTGGGGACTGTAGCACTGATCCTATCCTGGCTGGGCAGGAAGTTTCAGAAATGCTAAAATTTCTCAGTACTGTGCACCAAACAATACAAAAGATATGTGAAGAGAGAGGTAAATCATCACCTGTACCACAATCAGTGCTAACAAAATCTTAGGGCCCTTGGTGTTTCGTTGCTCAGTTGAAGACAACAATAACAACCATGAGAAAGCTGAAGCTAAAAAGGTGGCTGTAGGACTACCTGATGAATACCAAAATAGATATAGCCTCATTTTGAAATTTAAGGGAGGAATAAAGAATCTAACCACACTCAAATTCTCTGTAGGTCAAGAGAAAGTTTGTTTTTTGATTTTGTTTAAAATGACATTTTTCCAGCAGACACCCAACTTCAATAAATGCTTCTTTTCATATGGAAAATAACTCAGCACAGCCTCTCCTATGAAAATATTTTTCTCCTGGCACAACCAGGTTTCATGACTAACCTCAAATGGTCTGACTACTTTGAGAACAATTGGTTGCTTTTATCGATTAAACAAACATGCAAAGACATTCATTCTCCTTAAAAAACAGTTTTCTACTGCTTTCGTAACACAGAAGAGAAATAAAAAACAAGGTTATTTTGCACTACTTCCTTTCTTTAATTTTATTGAATGTAAATCTATATAATTAATACAAAGTTACTTCATTCTATGCAGAACAAGACACTTTTCAGTATAAAATTCCCTGAGATACAACATGTAATTTGAAGGATCACATAATTTTCTATTCCAATTACATCATAATCAAAAAGTAATATTATTTCTTGCCCTTATAAAACCCTGAAGATAATGGTCTTCTTTTCTCTCCCTTCACCTCAACACTTTAAGGCATGGAATAAAACACTTTTTCCAAATGTATTCAAAAAGACTTTTCTACTTAAAACAACAAATAACTCTGCTTAATTTTTACAGACGGATTGTATACATCAGCTGCAATGTCCTGTGGAGTCTGGCACCCGATCTTTGGTCCAATGTGTTCGGGCAAACTTTCTATTTATCACTGAATTGGAGCTCTACAAAGTGAATAATAAAAGCCAGTTCTTAACCTGTAACAGTAGAGAGAGACTATTAGCCAGTGGTGTGATGAGCCAAAACCCAGAGATTTATAGAGATGCTGTAATACTGACTTCAGCAGCTGTAGGCCTGGGCTGAATTTCCTCCCAAATGTAAAGGGAAAAGTGTGCAACACTCAACTAAGAAGGATGAAACTAGGAAAGGCTTTTCTTCTCCCAAAACACAAGTGCTCTGCAATGATTACTAAAAAGCCACAGTTCTCACAATACAATTCTTGAAAATTCTCAATGCATAACTTATAAATACTGTGTAATTGTGATCACCTTATTCAAATGTGATCTTTTGTTACATATCTCCATCCTGAATTTTACAAAACTCTAGTTCCTCGAAGATTCCAACTGCTTTTCTTAGAGATGCTGAGAAAAACAATTAAATTTGCAAACTCTGGAAATTCCCATGCTCCTGTAACCTGATCTTCTCTTTGTGGAATTATTAATGATAACACAAAAGAACTGTGCACCTAGAAACTTTCAGAAAATGCTAAAAAATTAGGAAGACTGAAAAAATGCACTATTTTGACTGATAAACAGTAGTGCAATATTAAATATTAGTTCACCACTTTTATTGTATACATTTATATGAACTCTTATTAAAAACTGAATGGAAAAAGGAAATTATAAGTTCAAAGGGAGAGAGATTCTATCATCGTGACACTTACTGTTAATGTCATACATCAGATTTATAAAAATATTAAAACCAATGTTATGGGAGTAGTGACCACTGGTAGAGAAAAAGATAAGCATGCCACAAAGGACTCGCTTTTACTTTAAACAATCACTTTATACCTATTGAAGTGAAAGTGCAGCATTAAGGACCATCCACACTACGCTGTGCCATTGTGTAGACTGTCTTCTTTCCTTTCCTAATAAATATTCTACAGCAATCCTGGCAGTAATAACAGAAAGGTTCACAAAGTACTTTCAGCCATCCTTCCATGCACAAAAGCAGAAGGGAATAAACACATGAGTCTGCAAGATCTGATCTGGTAAACCTATGCAAGTAATTAATTAACTTCATTATTCTTATTAGATTTTTTCCCAATAATCCTTGGTTACATGTTTACCTAATCATGGGGAACACCTAACTTAAAAAGAAATTACAGGAGGGTCATAAATCCTAAAATAACTCACCTGACATCCCATACTGCTTAAGTCAAATCTAGTCCTTTTCTTACCTAAATATGACTCACAAATGCCATTAAACCCACCTGTTCTGCTGCCCATCATTTATTTGTCACTGACTTCTCCTTTCCCCATCTGCTTTGTGCCCATGATTTTATTCTGAATGAGGTCTCTGAGTAACCCCATGGAATATTCAGCTTCTTAAAAAAGAGGAGCTGAATTAATACCTTAATCATTTGGGCAGGACTCTTCTGGGTTATCGTTTTTTGCCAAACCTTACAGTTGCAAAGGACTCGGAAGGCTCAGCTTCCCAAGGATGTGTAATTGTAACTGAAGTTTCTTTTGGGATTTCACCAAGCAAGATTACATGTAACCAAAAAGTAACCACATACCAACTACTAGGATGACTCCAGCAAAATGTTGCAGTCTCAAAGAGGGTAACTACTGAAAATGCTCCTGACAGGCATCGAGATAAAAAGTTCTATCATAAGAACCTATGTATTGATTAAAAAACTGAACCGGGGCG
>VXBA01002618.1:461596-528663 GCA_013399895.1 Serilophus lunatus | reverse complement strand
CCGCGTTTCCAGTCACAGCGGGGTGTTGTGCCCCCTACACGGGTCAGGGATAACCGCGGGAGTGGCCCCGGAGCTGAGGCGGGGCGCGGCCAGCCGCCATCCAGAGGGCACAGCAGGCCGTGGCCACCTGGTGCCCGCGCAGGGCACTCAGCGTGACCCCACTCACAAACTCTGCACACCGCGGGGTGTCACCACTGGCCTGCCTTATGGAAGGATCCTTGCTGTCCTCCCCCGAGGGAATAACAACGGATGAGTCCAGTTAAAGGGGAGGGATGATGTAGATCTACTGACACTCCGAAGTACCAGCTTGGTCATAAAATGAGGCATCTTGAGACACAGGTTACAGGTCTGAAGTGTACTTGACTCCTTGTTTGTACAGGGTTTTGAGTTAGAAGAGCAGCTGGCAGTTACAGTAGTCAGTGGATGCTGCTGCCAGCAGGCACACAGTGAAGCCGTCCTGCTCACCTGCCTGGACGCTCTGGTCTGCTGTAGCTTCCTTGAAGCCAAGGCGTTGCATACAGTAGTGAGACATTATAAGATACAAACCACGTCTGGTTACACAAATGCATGATGTAATCCATGTCTCATATTGAGTGACAGCACTTCAGGTCTTACACACAATTTTCAGTTCAATTTGTTTAACAGAGAGAAGCAAGTTTTTCCACTTCTAAGTTCTAGATGGCAAAGTTGAAGCTGAAAATCATGCAGCATGCCATTACTGTGGGAAAACCTTTAATGTACCAACTTGAAAGTGGAAGAGAAACTGTAAATTACTTGTAACTAATCAGCTGTAACTAAATTAGACACAACAGAATGGTAGCTCTTTATCCTCACACAGTTGAGGCTCATTTGTTCCAACTAAAGCTGCACCCATGACTTTAAACTTTTACACAACTTAATCTGCACGGGAAAAGTAAACAGGATCTTGAGGGAAAGACATTTCCTTGAAAATTGACAGAAAAAATCCAACAAACCCAATCTCCTGATTTATGAACAGGCAATTACATTCATAAGTAAACTTTAAATTAAAAATATGACAAAGTACTTTGGGTTAAATATTTTATAACAAGTCTTACACCAAGATCATTATACATTTTGTGTATCATCCAAATAACTTACATTCATTCTGAGTTTTCATGCAATGTTAAAAAAGTTAAAATTTCTCCAAAAATAATTTTCAAGTGAGCTGTAATAAACTCTGGATAACCAAGTCAGAATTCTTTCACATCAAGTAAATATTCCAGTATTCTTTCCTGCTTTGAAACTACAGAACAATTACAAAGGCCCCTCCAAATCTGCACTAATTAAGGAAACTTACAGAAATTACTGAAACTGAGTATCTTGAGTAACAGCAGTAACACTTCAGTATGAGCGAGACCACTGAGCTGACTTGCAAGAAGTGACTTTTTGCCTGAGGAGAACACTAAATATCTTACATTAAAACCTCGTTGCAAAGAGACAGACCACCACTGATGTGCATGCAGAACACAAACAAGAAAGAGGCAGCAAACCTCACATTCATAAGCTTAACCACAGCTTTTAAGGGGACACAGCGTTTATGCAGTCTTCTGCTATTTCAAAAAGGTAGTGATATATATCAGTCCTCCGAGCAATGTCAAGGGCGGTTTCATCCAGGTTGTTTTTCAGGTCCGGTTTCACGTAGCGATT
Organism: Serilophus lunatus; assembly: GCA_013399895.1. Taxonomy (NCBI): domain Eukaryota; kingdom Metazoa; phylum Chordata; class Aves; order Passeriformes; family Eurylaimidae; genus Serilophus; species Serilophus lunatus. The sequence continues at coordinate 526,995 of VXBA01002618.1, read as the reverse complement.
CATCAGCAAGAGTTCCAGGGTTTCCCTGCTGTTCTTGTTTCCCGCGGCAATGTGCAGCGGGGTCAGCAAGCCGTTGGTCTGCGCGTTGATGTCTGCACCCTGCTGGAGCAGGAAGGCAGCCACCCTCGTGTTGTTCCACTTGCAGGCGCTGTGCAGGGGCGTCCAGCCGTCCACGGTCTGCGCGTGGACGTCGGCGCCCTGGGCCACCAGTTCGTGTGCAATGTCCAGGTGCCCGCTGTAGGCGGCCCGGTGGAGAGGAGTGTACTGATCTTCGTCGCGAGCGTTCACTGGAGCCAACTTTTCAGTCAGGAGCCTCCTCACTGTACTCAGCTGTTTAAAGAAGACAGGTAATCTCGTGAGATTCCGTGAAACGAGGCCATGTGGCTTTTTACCATCCTGAAGTTTTGTGGAAAAGCAGTTTCTGTCGGTGTCAAGAACGCTTATGTGCAACAAGGGATTTCAACATTAAACCAGGTATTGTTGCTGGGGTGGGGGATTTTGTGGGGGTTTTTGTTTGGTTTGCATGGGTTGTTTTGTTTTAAAACATGAACATCAGTTGCAGTGCCTTAGGTTTAGTGGATGAGATGGTGTTAAATAGGTTGGATGTGATGATCTTAAAGGTCTTTTCCAACCCAATTAATTCTGTGATTCTCTGAGTACCTTTACCTTACTTTACCTTCTCTCCATTCACTGTGAAGACATAAGTACCTCCACAGAACTGTAGATGGGAGCTGTTGTGTGTAAGAAAGGCAACTAATGTACATAAATGTACACAAGGGTATAATAAGCTACGTAATAGGAACCTTGGTCATCTCTCCTTCACTTCCAAGAATAAAGCTGGGGGTTTTTTTCCCCTAAAAATATACAAAAACATTCATGTTATCTGCATAGGGAGCTTCTGAAACAATAAAATTTCAGATACATCCTCTCCACCCCAAGAGGCTGATTTGCCTTGAAGAAAGAGCCTGGCATGCTTTCAGCTTATAGAAGTTAAAGAAAAGTGCTGTTATTTGAATTCTGAATTGAAATCAAAGCTTTCTTTCTGAAAGCTAATGGATCCAGGGATGTTTTAGTGTGCATGGGCTTACACAAGTGAGTTGTAAAACCAGATCAAAGCGGCTCAGAGAAAGGCAGCAGTGTAGGTAAACTTTTGTTTGTGGATGAGTTGGTAGATATGTGCTCAAAATAACATTCTCGTAAGTGATGTGTATGAACAGAACAAGGGCCTCACCCGATTGTTCTCAGCTGCCCAGAGTAGCAATTTCTCAGGATTTTTTTCCATTTTCTTTTCTTGCATTTCATACCACTCCTCACTTCTTTCTTGCTCATCATCATCATCATCAGACTGTCCTGACCAACAGCTCTGAGTTCCCACGGGAATCAAATGCCTGTGCGTCTCCAGCAGTTCAAGTTGGTTAAAATTCTCCATGAAGTCTTCAAACAGCTCATTGTCATCATCGTCCTCATCGACTTGCTTGTCTTTACTCATTTTCAGACAGCATCTGTGGGCAGCAGAGGTACAACAACGTTCATAATAACTGTTACTGTTACCCGTGTGCCAACGGTTAACACGAGTATCTGCGGGATGCGGACTTCAACAAGCAGGAAAGCTAAAGTGCAAACTCAAAGTTCCTTTGCTAACCCGGGATTTACCAGCTCTGCCAGGACTCCCAGATAAAACCCACGATCCCGATCCCGAAACGGCACCACTTTCGGACGGCCAGCGCACTCCAAACGCCTCGCGTTTTATGGTCAAAGGGTGTGGAGAGCAGCCCGGACGGCAGGGCACAGTCTCTGCTCCGGCCCGGCCGGGCCCCGCTCCCCGCCGGCTGGGCCGGGCTGGCACTGCCCGCCTCCTTCCCTGCCCTGGCCGTGCCCGCGGGCGGACGGACCCCGGCCCGCCCCGCCCGGCTCCCCCCATCCCGGTACCTGCCGCGGCACCGCCGGGCGCTCCGGGGCGGGGCCGGGTCTCAGCAGCGCTTCCGGGCCGCGGCCGGCGGACGTGACGTGTTCGGCTGGAGCGGCGGCGGGATCGGACGCAGGAGCGGGAGCGGGAGCAGGAGCGGGATCGGAGGCGGGAGCGGGCGGGGATCGGGTGGGAGCGTCCGCTCTGCCCCGCGCTGGCACCGCGCCTGGGCTGGGCTCCTCTCCTGGGCTTCGCGTCCCGCCTATGAAGGGAGAAGCTGCCGCCCTGGCCTCAGGAGCCTTGGCGCCAAGATGAGCTCCATCCACTCACAGTAAGCTCCCGTCGTCTGCAGCTCCGTGCGGTCCTGGCACGTCAGCGAGTGTTTGGGGTGTTTGGGATGAGCGAAGATGAGCTCGGACCGTCCTTTGTGTTTGCCTTCAGGGCTTCATGGCCATCGTGCTTGCCGTCATTTACACACAGGTTACCAGTGCAAAGAGAGAAGTTGAATGGCTGTTCAACAAGTATTTTTTAAGGCAGAAAACATACTGCCTTTAGAAAACGAAAGGACTTTTTGAGGTATTCATTAGATACCGCAGAGAGGTGATTGCAGCCCTTTTAATAGAGTGACCGGGATTAACAAATATACCGACTGGTTTGCTTGGTGATGGCTATTTACAATAAAAGTAGTGAAATGTCTTGAGAACATTACAGGAATGACATTTGGTCAAGTTTTACAGCAAATCTCTTGTGTATTTCGTGACTTTGGACAGACGATCCACCTTAATAAAGACTGTTGAAATTCCCTGTGTGTTGCTCTCTGACACAAGCTTTCCTGTCTTATGCAGGGATGAGGAAGATACCTTTAAAATACTTATTGCTACTGATATTCACCTTGGCTATTTGGAGAAGGATCCAGTTCGTGGAAATGATACGTTTGTAACTTTCAATGAAATTCTGGACCATGCTCAAAAAAATGAAGTAAGTGCTACTTACTGGAAAGGGAGGGAGTGAGGCTGTTGAAAGTATGTTCCAACCTTCTTGAAGCCGTAAAGCTTAGTTTTGGTGCAGTGGATAGTAATAGCAAATCAAATGCTTAACTATTTATTGCAACCAGTTTCGTTTCTGTTTTAGTAAAAGGAATGCCTGCTTCTCTTTTTCACAAGAGCATTGTGTTAAGTTATGACCCTCGTTGCATTACCAGTGTTTTTGGATTGCCTGTACCAGTTTCAGTGGTATTGACCCACTGAGAGCCGCCAGGAGCCCCCAGCTCACACAACAGCGGCTGATGGGACCCGGGCAGGGCCAGGAGCAGCCGCAGCCAAGTACCTCCCCAGCTATAAAAGGAGCTCATGGGCAGCAGCAGCAGCAAACAGGAGCACCTTCAATGTGGCAGGCAGACACCACGGCACGGCATTTTGTGCAGGAAAGGTGCTGAAGCCCTGTCAGCTCCACCAGGGAGCGGTGGTGTCCGTCTGGCTGAAAACTGTGGCCTCTCTGGGCTCTGTGCCCTCCACAAGTGACACAGCTGCCCAGACAGAGCTCTGGTGGGAACATGCCGTCCCTCTCGTGTCCCCTGCAGGGTGGGCACTGCTGTGGGAGATGCCCCGAACTCCACTTAGTGACAGAGCTCTGAGAGGAGGCACCGAGGTTGAGGAGTATCAGGAAGTGCGTAGGAGAGGAGCATTGGAATTACACCCTGCCTTCCCTGGGATGAGCCTGACAGGCAGACAAGACCTGTGACACCGAGGATTTCCTGTCCTCTGTCCCCTTGGATGAACTGGGAATGGGCTGCCCAGGGAGGTGGTGGAGTCACCGACCCTGGAGGTGTTCAAGAGTAGGCTGGATGAGGCACTTGGTGCCATGATTGAGATGATGGATTGCTATTAGATTATAGGTTGGACTTCATGATCTCTGAGATCTCTTCCAACTGTGAACTCACTGAATTAAGGGACAGGGGGCAGTGGTGACAAGGTCCTACCTGGTGTGACACCATGACTGCCCCACTTTCCCAGGTACCCTGGCACAACAGGTGTGAGGCTCTGCAAGTGCAACTGAACAATAACAAGGATGGTGGTCCATCTAGCATAGACAGGTGTTGCAGAGGTCAAGTTGGCCTGTGCCCAACATCAGCACCATTTCCATAAGGAAAAGGATGGATAGTTGTCATAGGAGACTCCCTTCTGATGGGAACAGAAGGCCCAGTATGCAGGCCAGATCTCCTTCTTAGGGAAGCCTGCTGCATCCCTGGGACCTGGGTTGATTGACACTGCCTGAACACGAGCCAGCAGTGTGCCAGGTGGCCAAGAAAGCCGATGGCCTCCTGGCCTGTATCAGCAATAGTGTGGCAGCAGGACTAGGACAGTGATTGTCTCCCTGCACTTGGCACTGGTTGAGGGCATACCTCAAATCCTGTGTTCAATCCCCTGACTTCAAGAAAGACACTAAAGTGCTGGTGTGTGTCCAGAGAAGGACAATAGAGCTGGAGAAGGGTCAGGAGCACAAGTGTGGTGAGGAGTGGCTGAGGGAGCTGGGGCTTTTGATCTGGAGAAAAGGAGACTGAAGATGGGATGTTATTGCTCACAACAACTATCTGAAAGGAGGTTGTAGCCAGGTGGGGATTGGTCTCTTCTCCCAAGGAACAAGGAGTAGAACAAGAGGAAACAGCCTCAGGTTGTGCCTGAAGAGATTCAGACTGAATATTAGGAAGGATTTCTTCCCTGAGAGGATTATCAAGCTCTGGAACAGGCTGCACAGGGAAACGATGGAGTCACCATCCCTGAAGGTACTTAAAAGATGCGAGCACATTGTTTAGTGGTGGACTTAGCAGTGCTAGGTTCACCTCTGGACTCAGTGATCTTAGGGGTGTTTTCTAACATAACAATTCTGTGATTCTGTGTTTAAGGAATGAATGTTTACTTGTCAAGTTATTTGTAATTTTCATGTGTTTTTTTTCCTGATGCTTTTTCAAGATATTTCAAAATATTACAGTATGTACAGAAACCACAACTAGTACTTTCTCAAAATAATGTGGTTATAGCTACTGATTTCTTCCCAGTAGGTACTGCAGCAATGAAAAAATCATGTATCTCTTCATGCCTGTCAAAAAAGTGTTCAGGAGCCAATTTGGAGATTCTTATTAAAATACTTCACTGATCCTTTATTTTTTTAGCACTATCAGATTTTTTCTTCTATGGCTCTTCAAAAATGGGTCTTTTTGGGTTTGGTTTTGTTTTAATTAATTTATTTCTTATTTATTAACTTATTTACTTGTGTTTTTTTCATGAGGAAGTTAAATATTGTGTCAGCTACTGCTAAATACTTTTACCTAGGAGTATACTCCCTCAAACATGGGGAAATATGGGTAAATGTATGGAACTCCCTAAAAAAAATAATTTAAACAAGTCTTCCAAGGTAATAATGTTGTATTAAAATAATAAAGCTTTTTGTTACATACAGGTGGACTTTGTTTTATTAGGTGGGGACCTTTTCCATGACAACAAACCCTCTAGAAAAACAGTACACTCTTGTTTGGAGTCTCTGAGAAAATACTGCATGGGTGATCGTCCTGTTCAGTTTGAAATTTTGAGTGATCAGGCAGTTAATTTTCATTACAGCAAGTAAGTATGTCCCTATAAATTGCCATGTGGTTTGTATATTGGGTGAATGTGTTGTGATTTTTAATTTATATCCTTCAAGAATAGTTTATAGGATAAAATCACCTATCTAAGTCTGTAAAGGAATGTGTACAGTATTTTGAGAAACTTTGACTGTGCTGTGACACTTGATATATTTGTGTAATGCGTAGTTTTCATCCTGCAAGTACAGTACAAGTCACCAATTTAGATGAATTGCTGTGGTAAAATCAACAGAGTTCTTTGTGTGTAGGCAAAGGTTGCACAGCCTAGTCCAATTCTTTTCATAGGGTTGTTCTAAAAATTAGATTATTTTTGCTACCCTGTTCCCAGTGGGAAGTACCATTCCAGTTCATAAGTAAGATTTTTTTTATGCTATGCTTATTCATAGCCACTTTGTACTCATTTGTGTTGTTGCCATGATCTATTTGTAATGGTGTTGATTTGAAGAGCATATTGAGAATCATCCACAAATTTGCAGTTAGAGATAACTGTCTTTCCTTCTCTTGTTCAGGTTTCCCTGGGTGAATTATCAGGATGAGAATCTCAACATTTCTATTCCAGTTTTTAGTATTCACGGCAATCATGATGATCCCACAGGGGTAATTATTGTCATAATTGTGCTATACTGTTGCATTGCAACGATATTACAGAGACTTGTATAGAAGTACAGTTCTTGGAGATGACCTCGTTTTAGGCAATCACTCCACTCTTTGTGTAAATATTTTATATATCTGTAGAAACCTTAATAAGTGACAAGAAGTTAAGGGTAAGTGTGACATTAAAAAGCAAATGGGAAGAAGAGATCCATATGAACTATGTTTAATTACTTAATTTATGTAGGTTTCTGTCATTCAGAACAGAATCACTTTTCATGCCAAAAAGTCTTTCAGAAGGATTATAAAACATGTAGAGACTGAAAGCTTTTTTTCCTAAAGAAGGAGAATGTTAGTATTGTGCATATGCAATTGATATGCATCTTGCATTTTCAGGGAAGATAATCTAGTAGTGGTGAAATGCTAGCTTAAAAATAAGCTGCTAAAAGTAAACAGGAAAAGGACATTTAGAAAGCATTAAAGAGTGTGTGTTGAATTAATCATTTTGCATTTTATATCAAATAACTGTCTCATGGAGATGAGTGTTTTAGCAGAAGTTTAGACTTACTGTGACGTAGTTAGCTTAAGAAGATAATTTTTGTAGTAGTTTAGAGACTGCCTTTGTTTATGTTTTTGTGCTTCTGAATGATTTAATGTTTAATTTCACCTTGTTCAAAAGAAGCAGGACATGTAAGAAAAAGGGATTTGCTTCTGTACCCATGAGTACTAAAAAAAAAAAAGCTAATATATGTGGTGGAACTGCAGAATTTACTTAACCCTTTGAGACTTTTACTTAGACATTAAAGACTAAGTGTTCTGCTCAAAGTTTTTATATTTCTATCTTAATATTTTTTGCAGGCAGATGCACTGTGTGCATTGGATATTTTAAGCTGTGCAGGATTGCTGAATCACTTTGGACGTTCAACTTCCGTGGAGAAAATAGATATTAGTCCCATTTTATTGCGGAAGGGTAGGACAAAAATTGCTCTGTATGGCTTGGGTGAGTATTAGTCCACCAGACTGTGACTAGGCTGTTCATGTGTTACTGGAGCTCAGTAGGTCTAAATAAAGTTGGAACAAACTTAAAAGGCTGCAGCAAACATGGAAGTCTAAATAATTCTAAATTATATCAATTCTGTGGCAGTGTCAGGTTTCTCCTCCGGCTGCGTTGTCACTGGCTGACAAGAGGCTTTTTTTTTTAATAAATTCTTCAATAATTTGGTTTTTGTACTTCCATTTGTCTTAAATAAGCCTCTCTTTAATTAGCTGTAAACAGTTCCTGTGTATCAAGTCATAGCAACCACAGTCTTAAATTCTCTCTGTTGTGTACTAAGCTTACTGCATCCTGTTTAGGTAAAAATTAAACACTGTATTTTCATGTGTCATTTTGCTTATATTCAAAAACATAAACTGTCTGAGTTGAAACCTAATGTCTTACATGCCTGTCTGAAGTGGTTCATAAGTTACATCTGTGACAGATAACCTCAGTTTCTTTAAAGAAACTTACAGAGAGTTTTATATTTTAAAGGTGTTCTATGGTAGGTTTTCAACTTCAGCTTTGTCCCTTTCTGTTTTCTGCACCATGTTCCCCTCTACCCTCAATTTTTACTTAGGATGGTTATTTTTGACTGCTTTCTGTCTCCAGAAGCTAACTATTAATGTGTTAATTTCCCCCCTTATTTTATGTTAAATCATGATTGCTTGAACACTTAGTTCCAAGCAGTTTTTATAGTCCTAATTTAAGTCCTAGTTGGCCATGATTTCATGTGTTTAATGAGATACTTTTAAGAACTTAAAAGTTTTTAAACCCTGTGTTCTAAGGATTAGTAGTGAAGGTTCTAATAATGACAATATAAAAGTTCTCAATGCCCAAAATAATTACTGGCAAATGCAACAACTTTCTAAAATGCCAATGTTGTGGCATTAAAATGTTAATGAGATTTTTTTTTGAGATTATGTCAGGATTATATATACCTTCTTGCCTTTTTCCGTTTTAGAGAGCATTTGTTCATAAACAAAAAATACGGGATATCCCACTGCATATGGGATTTTCCTGAAATGCATCATGAACCCTGGCTATGGGTGATTTGGGCTTCTTTACTTGTTAAAAACATCAGGGAAATAATCAGTGACAAACAGTTGAGAAGTTCAGCAGACTTTTTTCTGCTGTGTGGGACAGCACAGACTTAAGTATGCTTAAGTATGCTCCATCTCTGCTCAGTAGCATCTGTTTTTAAACTCCATTTTTCAACAAAATATACTTCTTAGTCTGTCAACAAGAAATAAAAAAACTTTTTTTTTTTTTTAATTCTGCCCACAGTCAGCTGTTTGGTGCAGAAAATTGGCAAGAGGTCTTAAACCAGATGTACTTTGTGAAAATACCTTACTTTCCTAAGTTGGTCTGGTAAAATAGCCATTTTATACTTTGATCTATTCATAGTCATGCCTTGCACTTCCTGGGTTATGAAAATCATAGAATCACAGAAAGACTGGGGTTGGAAGGGGCCTTAAAGATCAGCTAGATCCAATCCCCTAGCACGGGCAGGGAATACCTTCTGCTTGACCAGGTTGCTCAAAGCCCCATCTGACCTGGCCTTGAACACTTCCAGCAATGGGGCATCCACAGCTTCTCTGGACAACCTGTTCCAGTAGCTCACCACCCTTACAGTAAAGAACTTCTTCCTAAAATCTGATCTAAATCTACCCTCTTACAGTTTGAAGCCATTCTCCCTTGTCTTATCACTGCTTTGCCAGCTTTCTCGTAAGCACCCTTTAGGTACTGGAAGGCTGCTATGTTTTGTTCTTCATGCTGTTTTTAATAGAACTGCTAATAAAAATGCTATGAAATACAGAGTTGGTTTACCATACAAAAGTTATTTTTTGTTTTCTCCACTCCAGGAGCTATTCCAGATGAGAGGTTGTATCGTATGTTTGTCAATAAACAAGTAACCATGCTGAGACCAAAGGAAGATGAAGATAGTTGGTTTAACCTGTTTGTGATTCATCAGAATAGGTAACAGTATTGAATGAATTACAGTGACTTTTAAATTTACCGTGTTACTTCATTAAACTGCCTCGGAAAGGACAGGTGAGAAAGCCAGCTGTGTTGGTTGGTGCTTCTTGTGAGCAGCTGGTTTCTTAAGATTTTCCCAAAGGAAACCATTTTTTACAGCCCTTTTGGCAGAATGATCATAAAGGGAAAGGGTTGAAATAAATGAGTTAGTAATGTGGGGAAATCTTTTGACAAACTTTTACAGTTAGGGGCAGTGGAGGGTTTGTGGTATCATATGTATATAATGAAGTCTTGTCTGCTTGTTAGATCTGAAAGAACATTAAACTTCTTTAACTAGCATTAAACTATTTTATTTTATATCCTTGTTTGAACTGTAATTCAACAAATACCCTATCTTCCTTGCAATGCTATGCTTTACAGATACATAGTGTGTTGTGTCTGCCCACACACCTCTCCCAACAGTGGTTGTAGGGTCAGACACTTTCTTTTCCAAATCCTTTCTCCTGATTTTTCTTAAAGAAGAGAGTAGTCCTCAAGTGTAAGTTACAGTAAGGCAGATATAAATAAATATGGCCCATATAACCCCATGTTCTGATCTCTGTCCAGTAGGCTCTTCCTTATCTCCTCTGTCCTCTGGAAAGGGACTGGGGATGGCATGTGTCCCGTGTCTGTTTAATTCAGTGGGTTTTTACTCCACCATTTAAAAACAAAACACAAAACCAAAAAACATGGCCAAAAACAATGGCCATGAGGTGCTATAAGAGCATTCATATAGAAAAAAACTGAAGGCTTGCAAGCCATGTAAAGAGAAAAGGGAGATTTGGATAAAAGGAGTGGAGTAGAAAACAGTGAGCTGTATAAGTTGCCTTTTTGTTTAACCAAACACTAAACAATTGGTAAGAAATAAATGTGAAGAGGAGATGACATGTATGTCAGATATTACTGTTGGAGTTTCTGTATTGCTTTAAATCACACTGATGGTTTTCTCCTCCTTCACTCTCTTCTTGCCCAACCTTTATTTTTCTCTTCTTGTGAACAGGAGCAAACATGGAGCTACCAACTACATTCCAGAGCAGTTTTTAGATGACTTTATTCATCTTGTTGTGTGGGGGCATGAACATGAGTGCAAAATAGCTCCATTCCAAAATGAACAGCAACGTTTCTATGTTTCTCAGCCAGGAAGTTCAGTGGTGACATCTCTGTCACCCGGAGAAGCCGTGAAAAAGTGCGTTAGCTTTTCTTTTTGTTCTTGTTCATCCCTTGTCTTACGTCTCTCAGGTGTTGTGTTGAGAACAGAAGAATACTTTGTATTAAGTATGAAAGGACTTGTATTATGGTGTGGATTAGTTTCAGTGTGTGACATAAAATAGATGGAATCAGTGCCCAGTATAACTTTTGCTTTGCTGACTATTTAACATAAATAAAAATTAACCTAAGAGGAGTTCCACCTGATAAATTGGAATACAAGGAAATGAGTACATGTGTTTGTGTATGGAACAAGCACAATCTAAATAAAATAAAACTGAAATTTGACAGGTCCAACTCTGAAATACAGATCCAAGAACTTCCTGTAGCTTGTAAAATTTTGTCCCTGAAAAATTAAACATGAATTTAAAACGAATCTTTTTATCATAGTTCTCCTGAGAATATTTTTTAGTAAGTTACCTTTCTCCTTCTAGACACATTGGTTTGCTGCATGTTAAAGGGACAAAAATGAAAATGCAGAAGATTGCTCTAGAAACAGTGCGAACTTTCTACATAGAGGATATTGTTCTAGCTGATCACCCAGATATTTTTAATCCTGACAATCCTAATGTTACTCAGGCAATAGAAGCATTCTGCATGGAAAAGGTAACTTGTAATGCTAACAGTTTATAGATAACAGTGTATGGACAAGGGATGGGATCTGTGGCTGGTTTTGAGACTGGAAGATGAGAAACCTTGTGTCTTGCTCCGTTATTTGAGATGAACTTAGACAGTGTTTCCATAGGAAGCTAATTCCATGGCATTCACTCTGCAACCTTGGCTTCCAGATCCCTGGAACAACAGGGACAACCTATCAAAGTGGGCTGGAACTGCTTTGTGTGTGTCCATATCATCTTTGTACAAAAACTTGTGCCTAAGAGTGGGGTAGTGTTGGGTGTGCACTTTGGAACCAGCATGGAACCTATCCCCTGAGAGCTTGGCTGTGTAGTGTGAAGTGGCAGAAGTAACTAAGCAGATGTATTAATTACTCTTAGTTCTTGGGTTTGTATAGTCTCTCTTCCTGCTTTCTCCCTGGAACTAGAAATTTAGCAAAGCATAATGGCTATAAAGTAGTATGAGGGATCAGTGGTGTAGATAGTGCTGGACTTCACTGTATCTGACAGATGAGCCTTTTGTTGGGATATTTTTCTCAGTTATTCTTAAGGCTTTTGGCTGGATACTGGTACAGATACATTCAGGAATGAGAGCAGATCTCGTTATTATTTATTTTTATAGCTCCCCTTGCAACTGGCTGTATTTTAAGTTAAGCTTGAAACACTGAAGCATCTGTAAGAGAACAAGGTGGGACTGAGTTTCTCACTCTGCTCTGCAGGTTGAATTGATGCTGGACAATGCAGAAAGAGAACACTTGGGAAACCCACGCCAGCCAGAGAAGCCTCTCGTAAGGTTACGGGTAAGAGATGGTTCCGTTTGGGTTGCTTTGCTTTGGAAGGTCATCGTGAAAACTCTCAAAGTAAAGTCATGCTTTTCCTTGGAACACATAATACTACACAGAATTACACACAGAATTAACAAGGTTGGAAAAGATTGTAAAGATCATCAAGTCCAACCTTTTACCTAACTTCACAACGTGTCCAACACCAACCCATCATCTAAACCATCTAAATCATGTCACTAGGTTCATCATCCAACCTTTACATATATATATAAATGTATAGGATATACAAAAATTTTTGCTGTGTACAGGCAAATAGAAAACACCTTTACACCATCCTTGTCTACCTGTAGTGTAACTAGTACTCTGCAGGAAAGGATAAGATTGATCACAAATGCCCTGCCGGTCTGAGTAAGACCATCAAAAATGACTATTTACCGAGAATTCTTTCTTAAATCATACTCTCCTTTCTGTGCTCCTAACCTAATTTATGGAAAATTCCCTGGAGGCTGGTAAATGAAACAAGTTAGGATCAAGTTATGAATCTGAGCTGTTACTAGCTATTCTGTGAATATTATTAGCCATTAGCTATTCTGCTTAGGCATTAATTTTAGGTTGACTTATTTTTTACTTTAATTTTTTCTTTAAAGGGTAACAAACTCAGCTTGATTTGTGTGGCTTCTCCATTTCTGTTTGTTTCATATTTAATTTTTTCCTTTCTTAGGTTGATTATGCAGGTGGCTTTGAACCATTCAGTGTCCATCGTTTTAGCCAGAAGTACATGCATAGGGTGGCTAACCCAAAAGACATCATACACTTTTTCAGGCATCGTGAACAAAAGGAGAAAAAGGGTAATTATAAAAGAAAGGAATCGATGGCTTGCCTTGGTTTTCATTCTTCTTTAATTTCTTGTCCAGTACTTGAAAAAACCTAGTGTCTACCATCTAGTGTGTTACAGGAGGAGTAAAAATGCATTGTGTCATATGAGTGTATATATTGCACAACTATTTCTGTTCCGTTTCTGGGTTTGTCTAAATTCTGATTTTGAGCACAGCATCTGCTGACAGTTATTCATAAGCTGTTTCTTTTTTCTTTGGCTTCAGACCTTACTGAGTTGCTTATAGTAATACATATAGCCACATACCAGAGTGAGTTACTCTAATTCTGTGGTAATTACCATGAAAGGCAATAATCAGCTCACTCCTGAGACTTCTTAGAATGAGATAGTTGGTTTGGGACATTCTGCAGGAAAACAGATGAGTATAGTGCTTTTTCCTTTGTCTTTCCATTTTATTTCTGTAGTAGTTCATTTGTTTATACTTAAAATAGTAATGGAAGGAATGGGCTTGAGAGAGGTTTCTATATTGGCCTCTAATACAATGAAAGAGGCTAATAAAGCACTAAACATTTTCAGTACCTGTGTACATGATGTTGTAGTTCAGTCTTCAGGTGATGTTAGGTGACTTTACTAATTCAGAAGTTGTTAATGTTTCTTTTGTCACAGTTGCTTATATAACCAGGCCAAAACAATGTTTTGTGCTTTCATGTGGCAGGTGTCTTAAAGCAGTCTGTGGTCACTTTATATTACTTTGTGTGGTATGTGCTAGCCCCAGGTGATTATCCCTTTCATTTTTCTGCCATTCCTACCTTGCTGCCTGGGAACAGGGGCAGCCTTAATAAGCTATGGGTATTTTCTATTGAAAATCACTCAGCATGCTTTGGAGGAAAATTTCTTCTTTAGTGAGTTACTTATTAAAAACCCTCAAGCTTTGATTTTTTTTTATTTTCTTCCATTTGTGATCTTCTGGAGTTCATTTATAATGACCTTCAGTATATAGTGTTCAATATATAATTCCAGACATGTGGTAGTTAGAAGAACTCTTTATATCTACTACAGGTGGAATTATCTGTACAATTCTTGCATCCATTATGTTTAACTAGGTTTCCAGACAGTAGACTCTACAGTTAGGACAAAAAGCTTTACATATAAAAGAGACCTTAAGAGGCCTGCATTAACCTTTTTTCCTATTACTACTAATGAGATGGTAATAATTAAGAGCTGCAAATGCGGATGATGGTACCACTGTGCTTTTCTATTCTAGACATTGATCTTAACTTTGGAAAATTGGTTAGCAGACCTGCTGAGGGAATAACACTGAGGGTGGAGGACCTTGTAAAGCAATATTTCCAGACAGCAGAGAAGGTAGTTTCCTATCTTTTGTGGTTTTTCTTTTTAATGTAATACAATTTTTTTTCACTTTCTTAGTGGAAGTAGTGTGCCCTGAAAAGATTTTGACATTGAGCAAGAAGCAAATTTATTTCCCACATAACTGTGTGTGAATTCCCACATGAAATATGTGTCTTAAATTAACAAGTAACTGTTGTTTATAGGTTGTATAGCTATGTGAACACATGCTGATTTGGGAACACTATGATAACTCTTTTTGTTAACATGTGATGTCTGCCCTGTACCAAATGATGTGTGATGCACTTAGGCACAGGGGGGAAATCTGAGGCAGGCTGCTCTGAGGGAGAAGCTGTCTTAATTTGCTGTAGGGCCAATATGAGACTGTAGCATTTACTATTGCCAGCTAAGTTGAAGTAGCTTGTTACTTTGCAGCATGTTTTGTCCTCAGACATAGTGTAATTCCACAATATATTTAAAGCAGAGGAGGGAAAAGAAAGGGAGAACCCCCCCCCAGTAGTTTGTTTTCTTCCCACCTTGTTGTTAAATCTGATATATTTCCCTTTGCCAATACCAGGGCAGTAACGTTTCAGAAGTAAAAAAAATACTGAGTCAGGTGCCCAAATGTTTGATCTAGATGATCAAGCATAATTTGCAGAAGCTACTTCAGAACATGCTTTATAGGAAGTCTTTAGAACAAGGATTCTTGAGGTAAAGTTACCCCAAATTATGTCATCCTGCCTAACTTCAGACACATGCTAGGTGTCAGGACTGCATAAATCATACTCTTTGGCATGCTTATCTTATTTTTTTGTAAAGTCTTATTTTATAATACCTGTAAATTTTATTGCTTTGGGTAGCATTATTTTATAAAAGTTTTTATTTTAGATATGACTAGCATTGTAGTTTCTTCACTGTGAAGTTGGGTTTTTTTGACAAGTCTGGGAAATAGTCTGTTAAGTAGGTGTCACATGGTAGTAGCAGAGAGTTGTAACTACATTAGTTCAAGTAACAGGTTTGCTTGTTGCTGTAATTTTCTCTGATTGGGATATTCAATGCACATTGCCATTTTGGTAACCAATTTAATGTAATATTTATCTGAAAGAGCAGAAATATTACTTGCTTTCTTTACAAAATATTTAACAAATTATTTTCCCCAATTCTAAAGAAAGTACAGCTTTCACTTCTGACTGAAAGAGGAATGGGAGAAGCAGTGCAGGAATTTGTAGACAAAGAAGAAAAAGATGCCATAGAGGAGTTGGTGAAATTTCAACTAGAAAAAACACAGAAGTTTCTTAAGGAGCGTAACACTGATGCAGAGGAAGAAAAAATAGATGAAGAGGTAATATTCTGTTAATGTTAATTCCTCAATAGAGGTCAAGTCAGTAGAAAAATCAGTGTACAATCTTAGTTTAATAGGTTTGCTTGTCTGTGGAGAATGTGCAACACTTGCCTCTGGTCATTTTCTGCAGTTAATAAATGGTGATGAGATTTCAAGTACGTGGTTTTACAGCTTGTGTCGATAATGGGGTTTAGGTTGCACATGCATGCATAGAAAATACCTGTCACTCAATATATGTAGAACTATATATTTACCACTACTGTGAGAAAGATGGTAGATATAATTTCTTCTTAGCTTTTGCATAATGGCTTAGGGAAGAATACAAGAATAGGATAAGCGTAAAAGAAACTTAACCTTCATAACCTCCACTGTCTGCTACCTGCCTGCAGCTCAGGGTATCCCAGAGACAAGCCTGGTTTATGTGTATTGAGTAACCCTTCATAGACATTTCTGTCAACTTGTTGAGCTTCCACACGAGCCCATGTATTCAGCTGTGATAGTCAAGCATTGTGTGACAAGTTGTTCTGTCGCTTACCTGTGCACTGTGTAAAGAATAATTTGGTAGGGGGAGGAAGGTTGCATCTACCTCTTTTCATGCTGATTGCTTTGATTCATAAGGAGTTGAAAGAAACCATAAGCAGTCAGTACCTGCAGGCTTTCTCTGCCACTTAAGGTTTTTTTGTTTTGTTTTGTTTGTCTTTAGAACTACTATCTTCTTTTCCTTTTGCCTCTTTTCATTTTTCATACTTGTCAAGTTGAGCTTCCTTAGTTGTACATGTATTGCAACTTTTCTCTCTTCTCAGTAGTTTTCTATCTTCCTTCTTCATCTCACCCCTTTTTTCCAGTTATTCATCTTTCAATGTTCTTTATTGTCAAAATTATGTATACTGTCCTTCTCTTGAACATAGTATTTTCTACTTTTCATCATGTCCAAAGCTTTTTTCCTCCCCAGTGATGTAGCTCCAGTTATTAGTAGAATGTGAGATTCTTAAACCATAGGGGGGCATCAAAGGACTGTTCAGTTATTCTCAAACTCTTCACTTCTCACATGAGCTTGACTTCATAATTCAATGATCAAAACTTCTCACTTGCTGTGTTTTGATTGTTGTATGACATGAACTGTTATTTTCATTTGAACTCTTTTTTTTTATTCAGGTGAGAAAATTTAGGGAGAGTAGAAGAAAGAATACTGAAGAAGAGGATAAGGAAGTCCGTGAGGTAATTCCTTTGAATTTTGAACATAGGCTGAAAAATGGAATGGTGATTTCTGCAATACTTCAGCACTGTCCTTGCCTAAAAGTGCCTGTGCGCCCTGGAAGCTTAGTAACTTCTTTTTAAATCTTCACATAATATGTGCCTAAGCTACTGCTCAGTTTGGCTTTTGACATCTCTTTTCTTGTACAAATTTGTGAACCTGAATGTTCATTTGTTCTTGCTTCTAACTGAGGGTAGACCAGGAAGGTGGCCTTAAGAGATCTGCCAGTTTAAACTATTTGTGATCCCGTCACCAGGGAACATGTGGATGGACTGTTTTGAGTGATATTGCTGGAACAAATTGGTAGCATTGGTAAACCTTTAGGTACTGTGTCCTTATCAGCAATCTTAAATTAGAGTCTTAGATCTCCCACAGACTCATATCTAGATTGCTTATGTTTTTCCAAGGAGAATTGCCAGCTGCTGCCAGCATTGTTGCTCCTTTGTCTTTGCTCTGTGGAACTGGAATGAAATTTTGAGAAAAAGGACACCTGGGGTGAGATTGAGTTCTCCTGATCTGGGATATCTTCACATGAACTACACACCCACTTACTCACCCACTGGCATCAATAAAGTTCAAGTCAGTGGAACCCAGAGGGTGCTTCTTCTGAGCAGATGTAGGTAGCTGACACGTCATGGCCTAAACTGTTCACCAAACCACACTGATAATGTATCATCTTAACAAGCTCCGTTCTGTTATCAGAGCTTAGCTAACTACTGGATATGCACACATCTAATTAAATATTTTCCCTGCTTTTTCACAGACATCTTTGCTTTCCTTAGCACTGTGGATTTGGGTCTTCACAACCTCAGTGGTTTAGAACTATAGATCACAACTAGTATTTAACAGTGGCACATTTCATTGTTTAAGATTCTTTTTCCTATAATACTCATTGTTCCATTTCAGGCAATAACAAGGGCTAGAGCTCACAGATCTGAGGATACAGCTCTTGAAACAGCCTCCAGTGATGAAGATTCCATGGATATGGAGATGATAGGCACTGATGATCCAAGTGATGGCCTGTCTGCGACACTGAGCCGCGGGAGGGGTCGAGCAAGAGGTAGGGCAAGAGGTGCAAGAGGACAAAATTCAGCAGCAAGAGGTTCGTCTCGAAGGGGAAAAGGTAAGAAAACTTCACACTTTATGCTGCAGTTACTGACTTTTATGTCTTTAAAAGGTGACTCTCATCTGATGATTCCATCAAGCAGAAATTTGCTGCTTAAGGACTCCTGCTAGAAAAAAAATTCTTCTCAAATACTTGTGGAATCCTGTTACATACAATTAACTGCCTTACAAGGCTTAAGTTGTGACTTTTTCACACTGTGATTAAAAGAAAAATATCTTGCTTCCCAACTATGGAAATTAATAATAGACTCTTAAAAGATGCATTATTGGGAAGGTCTGTACAATGAAGTGCATGGATAAACCTTTGTTACTGCTAAAGATAATGCATTTGATCAATGTAGGGAGGAGGTACAGCTTGTCTTTCTTCTCATGTAATTTACAAGACACTTCAATGTTTCTAGTGATGGAGAAAATGGAGAGTGTTTCCTAAGCAAAATGAGTCTAATAGCTCATTGGCTATGTGTGATTGTGTACTTTATAGTGGTAGTGGTACTTCCTTTAGAGATGTATGTCCATTATATATGTATATATATATGTATATATAAATAAAATAGAACAGATAGGGTCATGCAGCAATATACTCCTTTGAGTTATTTCAGAAATATGGCCAGAGGTCTCAGAGCAGGATGAGTTGAAACAAAGTCTTTCATCTTGGGCCTGATTTGGTCAGTCCTTTTAATCTAGTTCTGTGGGGCTGTGCTCCAGCACTGTTGTGATCCCATCAGAGCACAGCCCTATGTGTTAAGAGGATGTGCTGTCTGTGTGGAGCTTTGAACACTTGACCCACAGTAGTTCTTCTGCATGTAAGGAGGGCTTTGATTCAAGGAAGAAAGTGAGAAGTAAAGAGGAATGTAGATTTTTAAGTGACTTCCCACTCAATAATGATTGACCAAAGGCAGGGAAAAAAGTAACTGTTGACCCAGTTTGCATTTTTTTTGTTCTCTCTACAGGAAGCACTAGCCAAGAGTCAGCTTCTAGCAGCAGAACCTACAAGCCTGTATCTGTGCCTGCCAAGAACATGTCTATCATAGATGGTAGGCCTTTGATCTGTCCATTACTCTAATCTGCTCTCTCAAATTGTAAGGAAGCTGTTTGTTTAATGATGAAGTGTCTTACTTACTTTTATTTCTATTAGTCCAATTCAGCTGTGAGAGATTCTTTCAGCTCTAATGAAACAGAATAACTAACAGTGATGAGAGAAATTTTAAAGAAAGAAAAAAAAGAATAGTGATATTCTTCTGTTATGGGGTAAAATGAAATGTGTCAGGAACTTATGGCTACAACTGGAAATAGGGAATATATTGTATTCAGTTCCTTAAGAAATAAGCATAGAAAGGACGTGATTTAGTAGCATTATTTAATGCAGAATATTCCTCAGGGGATAGAAAGTTTAAACTTAGCTAATTTGGCTGATGTTTACAAGTTAGTAAGCTTTAATGCAAATCCATTTAGTCTTATGTTGTAGTGAGTTTTAGAAATGGCAGTTTTTACTAGGAAATAAAAACTTAACTGCAATTTAAGCCACCTGCATATGTGGGAGTAGCTCTTGTTTGCTCTGGAGAACTGGCTCTGAGGAAACAGCATAGGTAATCTGAGTATTAAAGAAAAAAATACTGCCAACAAATCTATACATGGATCCCACACAAAATACCCAAAGATAAAGCAAGTTTTAATTAATCAGCAAATAACCTCAATTTTAAGATGGTTGGCAAATGACCTAACATACTGCAGAGAAATAAATTTTAGCAGATGTGTTGATGTCTGAACTGTTAGACATACAAGGATATCAATTATAATGATATTTTTCTCTTCTTCTTAACCAAATGTACTGATTTTTCAACCAGACTGGGAGGCATTTGCAGCTGCACAGGGTTATAATCCCTTGAATGTCAAACTCCAGCAAAGGCTTAATTTATGTTTTGGTTTTGTTTATTTGTTTTACAGGGTATTTTGCAGAGGAAATGCATGCTGAGTAAAAAGAACAATATAATGTTCTTCAGACTTATCTGTTTGAGCATGTTAAAAGTATTACTTAAATTTTATTTTAGCCTTTAGGTCACGGAAACCAAACCCCCCCTTGAATTCATCTCAGTCTTACTCTGAGGTAAGTAGCTTCTTGAAGTTGTGCTGCCTTTTGCCATTGATTTGGAAAATCAATTCATGGCCTAAATCAGCAGATGTTCCCAAGCTATCAGTTCCAGCAGTAAGTTTCTGCATATTAATTTGTAGACCTTTTGGTGTTTGTCTGAGATAAACCTTCTTGTATCTGTGACCATAGTCTAAGATACATAGTGTATATCCATGAATATTTTGGGGGTTCTGCAAAATCAAAGATCTGAAGAGCAAACTTGTGCTGTATTTGCAAATTTGTACAGTTCTAGCATGCAGCCCTCTCAAGTGTATAGTATTGTAACTAATAGGTATATAGCTGGAAGAAAACCCAAAGGTTCCGTGCTGTAGTACTGAAACATTGTGCACTCTGTCTCTAAGAATACGTTCTATGGAAAAGCTTTATAAATATTTTTTCAGGATATTATAGATGTTGACTCCGATCCAGAAGACACTTCTTTTGTTCCTTCTTCTTCCAAAGTAAATCAGAGGTCAGTACATTTGCTTCATGAATACCAAAAAGGGTGTCGTATTTCTCAGTAGCAATCAGCAGAGTCCAGAGATATGATCCACTACCTGAAAAAAAACAGACTTTTAAGAAAGTTGTAACACTATTTAGCGTTTCTATATAATTTTTTTCTTGTTAAAAATTGATTATCTTTCTATAACAAAAGAATTGGTCTACTGATTCAGGTAAGCCAGATCAGAACTTTAGAATTAACATGTTAGAGATTTTATTCTTAGTGTGTGTATTGGTGGTCCAACTCCTAAGTTGAAGGGAAAGGTATTGGAATGTCTGGTGTTTCAGAAAATACTGATGCCATTTTTTTTCTCCATATATATTTCAAGGTTGTCAACTACATCTTCACTTAGTAAAAGAAGTTCACAAAGCCAAACATCTAGAGGAGTTGATTATGAGTCAGATGAGGTATGGTGCATAGTAGAATTTCTTAGTTTTATTTCATGTAAGTTTCTATAGCTTACTGTTTTACAGCTATTTGAATAAAGAATTTCAGAGTAAAATTAAATTTACTGTTTTTTTCACTAACAGGTCTGGATTACTGCAACCAACTTTAATTAGACTACATTCATAATTGTCAAAAATAGAGCTAGAAGGGATCTCAGGAAAATATGCAGTCCTTTTTCCCTTCAATTCTTAAACCACAAATTGTAATTTCTACAATGTGGGTCTAGAATTGCCTAGGAGATACAGTAATCATAATCTCTTCTAGTGCTTAGCTGTAGCCTTTCATTTGTTTATGTATTTTATTGTTGTAAAAAGCAAGATTTTTTTTTGCATTTAAAAATGGCTGTTTTCGAGGGCACTTTTTTATTGTTGCAAATTATGTAAACACACTTAAAAAAAAATTAAAACACTATCTCCAAGTCTAAGATGACTGTTCTTGCAGTACATCTTTGAACCGGTAGGAAATGGTTTCTTCGATAATTAAAACAAGTAGAACTTTACACACAGTTTTGCACTGAATAGAATACACATTATACTGTTGAGCACTGTACAGTTTGTTTCCACAGACTGTCATGCATGGTAAGGATCCATTCCTTAACAATGTCAGAGATTGGTCACTTCAGAGAAAATATTACGTTCTTGTCCCTTCTCCCCACTGTGCTGTCTCTTATACCTGAAATACAGAACTATATGTTTGCCTGAACATGCAGAAAGAAACAGTATTTTAGATTCATGCAAATATCAGTAAATTATGATGTGTGATATGTATATGGACATAACTTTATTGTGGCTGCTCATTGTAATAACAGCCGAAATATAGATTGTTCCTCATTCCAAAGTATCTGTTCTTATCATATTTCTATTCTCTACACGTATCTAACCTGGTCTTTTATATTGGTAGATAATCTCTTTCATATCAAACCCAACAAAAACAGGTCTGTCAGGAAACACAGAATTTTGTGACCAGGCTTTCTGGTTTGATCTAAAGGTGACTTTGGTTGTTATGGCTTGAAATGCACGCTAGTCTTAGTAATGCATATCTGTTTGCCAATTGCAGGATGATCCATTCATGAGCTTTGCAACATCCAGGAGAACTAAGTGACTTCTGGCTCACTATGCAAGAGAGACTGTGGAAGCTGATGAAGAAAATGGAAAGCAGTTTGCAAGGCATTCTCTATAGGATATTTCTCTGTAAATGATGGCTTGCCTTCAATTTTCACTTCTATGAAATGGTTTGGGGGGTTTTTCCCAGCGACACCAAATTTGGTATAATTTGTGTGTTATGTTGCTCGATGCATTAGACTAGAGGGTCTAATATTCTGAAGTACTGCCTGAAACTGCAAGTTCTTTCTAAAGCATATGAAATACTGTTTTCTTTCTGAGATGATAATAAAAATAACAGTTATATCTTTTACAGAAAATTCCACCTCTTTGGTTTGAATTTTGCAGTGAAGTAAATTTTTACTTGTTTGCAAGTATGGACGTTGACACAGACTCAGCGCAATGAAACTTGTACTTATTTGCAATTTGCTACCAATACAGTTGAAAACTGAAGAGTAGTGGTTGGACACAAAAGTACAATTTTCAGTATTGAAGCTGGAAAATGTCCTAATGCTTTTAACTCTGCTAGGAGAACTAAACCCAGTATTGTGCTGTTATTAAACATCATAGTATGTGGGAAGGAATTCTGCTCTGTAATTCATGAAGTACCAAAGGGGACTCTGTATGTTAATGTTACATGCACATCCTAGGCAAAGATTTTAGCAGAGTATGGAGGATCAATAGGAATCATATCTAAGTTTCTTTCTCCCTTTTCACAATTTTTTTTCGGTCACCTGTCAAATTCACAGTGACTTTGTGTTAAACTGCAGCAATTCACAAATTGCCATGTATGGAAGATAAACACAGCAGCTTTCATTTTGGAGAAAAACATGTAACTGGTGTGTGTAGAAAGACTGTACTATAAACAGATGCTTCTCATCATCTTTAATGTAATATGTGAGAGGGTAGGATGCTCAGAAAATCAAGTTTTCAAGTTTTGGAAAAGTAACTTCTCACTCATGTAACTTCCAATCCACCTGCTCCAGGGAAGCTCAAAAATTTAGCAAACCTCAAAAATTCACTAAAGCCATGGTAGTGAAAGAAAGATAGTTTGCAGGGACAGGGGGCAGAGGAAAAAGCATGCCCTGCTGTGTGGTTAAAAAGCAAAAAAAAAGGCATTATTCTTCTTTTTGAATGCTTCCAGATTTTTTTGCATACCTTGGTGATCTTCTTGGTGATTCTTCTTAGAATCTTTTCTTCCCACCAGACCTATTTTCTAATTTATTGTAATTTTGTTAACAGTGCTGTTGCACAGATGCTTTTGATGACTTCTTTTTTATTACCTGCATTCATGATCCATCCATACAGGTTTATTTAAAACATTACTTTTAACTTTAGAAATTGCATCATTTCATAGATGCCTTTTACAAAAACCAGATACTGCATACCACATCCTGACATTCCTGTGCAACTGCTTCCTTTGCTGTCAGTGGGTGCTGGGGATTGTGAAGCAAGGGTGAAATCAGCAGGAGCCGGTACCAAGATGCCAAATCCTCTACAGCCTGTTCTGTAGCAATAACCACTCATAGGTGAGCTGTTTAGACAGCTCATACCGGGGTATGTTTAAATACAAACTAAATCAGAAAGATGTCTTGGAGAAGCAACCTGACCCACGGAGTTTCCGCTGGGCTTTTCCCATGACCCTTTGTGGGTATTTCCAGTGGGCTTCCTGGGGTATTGGTGGAACTA
The DNA here is from genome assembly GCA_013399895.1 of Serilophus lunatus. Classification (NCBI taxonomy): domain Eukaryota; kingdom Metazoa; phylum Chordata; class Aves; order Passeriformes; family Eurylaimidae; genus Serilophus; species Serilophus lunatus. The sequence goes on along the minus strand of VXBA01002618.1, from coordinate 503,434 downwards.
CCTCCTTTGGATCACAAGGTGCTGAGTCCAGCTCAGAGGAGAGTGGGCTTGAGCTGAGTAGGAAGAGATTCCCATCCTCCTGCAAGCAGCTTGCCTGAGGCGGTGAGAAGACTTCTTGCTCTCCTACATGCACCTGGTCATCAGAGGCAATGGCAGCTCTGGTTACACATACAAGGGTACCCTGCTAGAAATGAAGGATTAGGTCAAGGAAATTAAATAAACAAAACTAAACATTTTTGCTGGAATAATGGACTGTAGTACTTGGGAACTGGATATGATAGATGGGGAACAGTAAGAGCTGGAGTTTGAGTGTCAGAAGACAGAATACCCTTAATGCACAGGCCAGCAGCACCAAAAAGAAGGGGAACTTGGGATCTGCTGGAGCAGCCCAGCAAGAAAGGGGGGCATATGCCACCAAGCCCTCTGTTCTCATGCCATATCCATACTAGAACACTGACCTGTCCCACTTTTCCATTTTTGGGGGGCCTTTATGTGAGACTGTGGTTTCCTGACATCATGTCTGAGTGGGCGACTCATTTCTTTCTTCCATCTGAATGGTCAGAGGCTGCTGCTCCAGCAGTTTCACTGGAAAGCTTCCTCTGAGACAGGTGAACTGCCAGAAGAGCTCAAATTGGACAGTTTTGTGGAAGAAATAGGTACTGCTAGCAGTTTGCAGAGTACAGTGGACTGACCATTCCACCTGTTCTGTGTTCAGCTCCTGAGGAGTGGTAAGAGAAAGCAGCCTGAGCTGCTCACCGAAGTCACATATGGAAGTGCTATTTTCACCAGTGGGTGACCAGCTTATAATACAAGCTTTTCAGATAACAGTCTTTTAATTAATTATTATCAAAGCCTTTTCTATACAAAACCTGCTCAGGCCAGTTAGTTGACACCACTCAAGCAGATCTGTCCCCAGCAAAGGGGCAGCACTGTACATGTGTGCTTGGGAAAGTGGCACATTGTTCTGTGCTGTGTAGGATTTGTGGCTCTTGTTTTCCTGGTACTGGTTTTCTATTTCTTACTGTGCTTTGGGAGGAAGGAAGAGGGAACATATGTGCTGCCATCTTGCCAGTGCTTGTGTCCAGTGTACAGGTGCCAGTTGCTTTGGATACTTAACTCACTGAGCTGGACATCCATTCGTGTCCTCTGTCCTGTATAATCACATCTTTGTAACTACTCTAGAAACCCTAGAAAGCAGTTTCACATCAAACTTTTATTCCCTTGGCCAAGAGGAAATACCTGCCAAGGGAAAACTTCAGTATTTTTTTTTCTCTCTCAGGGAAAAAAAGGTCTTTGGAAAAATACTATAGGTACAATAAGCCAGCTTGTTATTCACAGTTCATTTCTTACCCCCTATTCTATGTGTTTTTATTCTGTGTGTCATGCTGTGAAATAGTCTAAAAACTTCCTGCCAGCCCTTTAAAATAGCTCAGAATTGACCTGTCTTAGAAGAAAGCAGAGCTAGCACACACACCGCTGGTGTATAAAGAGCACAGAACTTGCATTAGCTGGGCTGCTGGTAGAGAAGAAGGATTCTGATAGCTGAAGAGATTGATTTTGCCTTTCCCACTGGTGTACTTACCTTGGAGTAGCGCCCGGGGGAGTGCAACTGCATGGAAAAGCAGGACGTCAGAAAAGATAAAATGTCATGCAGCCCAATGACTGCACAAGCTCGCGGCTCGGAGCTCGCCTCAGATTATAAAGCTGGCTGAAGGAGCAAAAGTAGGGGCGACCTGATCAGCAGAGAAGCACGCTGCGGAAGACGGGAGCATCCAGCTGCTCCAGGCTGCTGGCGCGCAGTGTGTGCAGCCCCGCAGCGTGCCTGGGCTGAGCGAGGGGAGAGCGGCTCTTCCCGGCACACAGCCCGAGTTCTCTGTCGCGAATTAGAGGAGCAGAGCGGCGTTTCAGAGATGTTGTCCTGTTTTGTCTGGCTCACCCTCCACGACTTGGTCAATGCCTTTGTGACCTCAGGAAAGTTGCCCCTCAATGGGAGCCTGGAGAAGATTTCTGTAATCCCGAACGTCTCCAGTTTCTTTTCCTGGGATAATGACAGCCTGGCTGACTGGCAGAGCTTTGTGGACAGGAGCCGGTACGGAGCGGAGTCGCAGAGCATCACGGTGAAAGCCCTGCTCATCGTGGCTTATTCGTTCATCATTGTCTTCTCCCTCTTCGGCAACGTCCTGGTCTGTCACGTTGTCATCAAGACAAAGCGTATGCACTCGGCCACCAGCTTGTTCATTGTGAACCTGGCTGTAGCCGATATCATGATCACCCTCCTCAACACGCCTTTCACATTGGTAAGACCGGGGCAGAGATGCCATAAAGGCCCTTTTCTTCTTTACACTGCTATAGGCAGTGAGTGGATGTTCTGCAGATACCTGTTCACTCCAAATTACCGTCATTGGAGTTGCCTTTGGAAAACTCCACATGTATTTTTTTTCTCTCTAATTTCTGTTATCTAGTTGAAGATCTGAAGTTATCCATTTTTTATAAGTGGCCCTGATAGTACTCGTAGAACAACCTTGCAGTGATTATTTAGTACTTTGTCGTATCTGGTCTTTTTCTTCTCTGAAGTATTTCTAAGGTAATACTATGAACCTCTTGAAAAAAAGATAAATTCTCACCATCATTTTACAAGCTGTGTTGAAAAGCTGTAGTTTGCTTTGAAGTGAGATAAGATATGCAGGTCAGCCCTACCCTGTAAGATGGGCTTAAAAGGTCTTAAAATATATTGTCTCAACAGTTAGGCTGCAGATGGGCACACTGAATAAAACAGAAGGAACGTATTTGGTACCGTGCTGCTGTATTGTCCTCGGGGATATTGCCAGGCCACTGAGCAACACTACCTTTCCTCTTCAAAGTACCTGCTATATTAAAAGTATCTTTTACAGAGCATGAAGAAATTACGTGCTGGAGGTGTATCTATAAGCAGCTGTGAGGGTGCACAAAAGTAATAGTTTTCTGTTTTCAGGCTCGCTTTGTGAACAGCACCTGGATATTTGGGAAGGGGATGTGCCATGTCAGTAGATTTGCACAGTACTGCTCCCTCCACGTCTCCGCCTTGACCCTCACAGCCATTGCTGTGGACAGGCATCAGGTGAGAGCTCTGAAGCCTAGATGGAAATCTTAAGAGAGCACAAGTAAAGCTGGAAAGGAAGATCCCATATTCTTTCCTCCTCATCTCTCAGAGTAACATAAGACACACAAGGATCTAAAAGGATAGGGAGGAAGTTCTTGCTGTCAGATGGAGAGAACAGTTTCAAACTTGCAACGAGGTGGGAGGTATCCATTGCCTTGCAATAGCTTCCAGCTGGGTAAAGGGATATTTCATGTAGTAGATAATCCAGCATCTCTCAAGGAGAAAGTCCAAGATCCTGATAGGAATTCAGATGGACAGCTCTCCTCTGGGGTGGTCTGTCCAGCACCATGGTTGTAGGGACATCCCAGTTAGCTTTCTCAGCTCTGTCTCCCGATGTTCTGGAATGTCTCACCTCATGTTACCCTGAGTACTGGAGAGCTGACAGTAGCACACTGGTGTTTGTCACAAGCAGAGCTTGTGGCTTACTGTTGATAATGGGCTCAAAACTGGGGACAGTTGGGCATTATCAGTTTGGAGTCACTCAACAACCACTCAAAACAGTTGAAAGTTGTCATTTTCTACTAGAAAGATTGTTTCCAGAAAATGCAATGGCTGTCAGAAGCATTCCCAGGGCGGTCTGGTTAAATCACAAGCCTTTGGTTCTTTGGTTCACTGATACTGAAGAGTCTGAGACTTTTTTCTTTTTTTTTGACTATAAAGTAAATTGAACCTGGAAATGAACATGTGTCAAGACCTCCAGGTACCCAGTTTTCCCCATCTTGATGCAAATACTGAGATTTGAGTGTCAGATTGGAATTTCATTTGACCATATTCCTGGAGGAAAAAAACAGGTTTTCATGGACAGCTTACAGTCAATGGGAGCTGAGTGAAGATTGTACTGCTTGCATGCTGAATTTCCACATTAAGTAATAGATTTACAGCTGGAAGATTGTGTGAAAAAAATATATAAAATTTCCTGAAATATCATAAGCCTGAATTTTGGTTTATTTTGCACAGGTTATAATGCACCCTCTGAAGCCTCGCATATCTACTGGAAAAGGTGTTATCTACATTTCCATAATCTGGATCATGGCAACTTGTTTTTCCCTACCACATGCTATCTACCAAAAGCTCTTTACCTTTGAATACAGGTAAGGATGTGCTTTGATTTCCTTCACAATCTCCCTGTAGGCCAAACTCTCAGTGGTCTTGCTTTGGGATCTTCTACTGAGAGCCTTGAGCGTATGTCAAGGTCAGCCAAATATGGATGCAGTATATAATTTTCATCATATTCCGTTTGCAATGTCTGATACTCTGTTATTTCCATTTTTAATTATTTTATCTTTATTCTGTCATGCTAATCACTTGAAATAGGCTAAGAAATTAAAGGATCTAGCCTGGACCTGTTACCACTATACACTGGCATGTTACACCATGTATCAATATAAATATGACCTGTTGGGGCAGAGCAGAAATGGGAGGAGGGAGGGGGTGGGAAACCAACCTAAAACCAAACAGGTTTTAGTCTACTCGTTAGCCCTGGGAAAGTAGAAAATATGCCTCAGCTGCATGTTCCATAAAAATGCTGTCAAGAGCCTTAATATTTGGAAAATCCTTTAATGAGGGAAAGGTCTTTAATATGTGAAGAGATTGTGTTCCTGTTTGCCAGGACAGAAAATAAAAACCTGCTTATGTACAGCTGGAAATTTTATAATTGATGAAATTCATAAATACATAAAATATCGTAAGGTCATGAATGCCCATGAGAAATTACCCACACATTGCTCACTGGCTGCTCCATGGCTCAGATCCTTGGACAGCAGAGCACTGTATGGCTGTGACAGGTATCACAGATAAACAGATAAACCAAGAGATTTGTTTTCAGGCTTTGTGGCAGGAGCCCTCTCCCACCTGCCTCCTGGTTTCTGATGTGCTTCTCCTGCCATGTCTAACCATATGTGCTCTCATCCCCTGTCCCATATCTCCATTTGCAGTGAGGAGGTTACCCGATGTCTGTGTCTGCCAGATTTCCCTGAGCCTGCTGACCTCTTTTGGAAGTACCTCGACTTAACAACCTTCATCTTGCTCTATGTTCTGCCCCTTCTGGTCATCTCTGCTGCCTATGTGACAGTGGCAAAGAAACTCTGGCTGCGCAATGTCATCGGGGATGTCACCACTGAACAGTACTTCGTCCTTCGCAAAAAGAATAAGAAGACCATCAAGATGCTCATGCTTGTTGTCATCCTCTTCGCAGTTTGCTGGTTCCCCTTGAATTGCTATGTCGTCCTCCTCTCCAGCCAAACCATCCATACCAACAATGCCCTGTACTTCGCCTTCCACTGGTTCGCAATGAGCAGCACCTGCTACAACCCCTTCATCTACTGCTGGCTCAATGACAGCTTCCGATCGGAACTGAAGGCTTTGCTCAATATGTGCAGAAAACGTCCCAGGCCAACGGAACAAAGGCTTCCCTCCACAGTCCCATCCTACCAACTGGCATGGCCAGAAAATGTCAACTTCAAGAGGTTGCAGGCCTCACATGTCCTTCCATCATGCTCCAACACCCAATCAGGAAAGACAGACATCTCTGCAGTTGAGCCCATAGTAGCTGTGAGCTAAACAGTGGACCTGGGAATCTATAAGGACTGCGCTTAGATTCGGCAAGAGCTTAAAATGGTGGGAAGACAAAGAGCCCTGTCCTACTTAGTGACTGTGCAACCACAAGTGATAAAACCAAGGAGATTCAGGTACTGCAGAAGGCAGTATGAAAGAGCTGCATGTTTAATGTAGGCTGATGACAATGGCATGGAGCCCCTACAGGGGAAGAAAGCAAATTCTTCTTAGGAAGGAACTCTGACAAGTGGATGAAAACTGGCTTGCAGGATGGAATTCTCTGCATGTATGTTGCTATTATCTGCATGATAAGGCTTTTTACCACTAAGGCTGTGTGTGTGTTTTGCTGGTACTTAAACACTAAAGCAACAATTCAATCTTTTGCTTTTTTTCTGCTTTTCAAAGTCTCTTCGTAGGAACAGAGGTCAAGATGCAGACTTCTAAGTTGCTGGCTTAGATCAAGTGCAACTGTGTAGGAAAACATCCTTTCTGAACCAGGGTCTGAAAAATTAAATCTGTTCAGAATGAATGAACAGATATATTTCACAAATTTTTTTTGTGTATGTAGAAATACCCTTAGAGAAATGGAGGATATGATGGACATTGATAAATAGAAGAGTCTCTTACACCACAGAAACTTCTTCTGAGGTAAGTTTGAAGAATAATGAATGCCTATTCTTTGCATAAATAGATGGCTTTTCTTCAAATAGATAACTAAACCCAAAAGAGCTACTTTGAAGAAAGCTGGACATACCATTCACAGTTGGAGAACAGATAATTAAATGCTACTGTGAATTTGGACTAGGACCTTTTGATCTTGATGCATCTTTGCATTATTGTCAAGTGGCAGCTAAAGGATCACACAATTCAACTTTTTAATTTGCCTTTGAATATTGCTCTCTTACCCTGTAAAGCACCTGTATATTTGTCAGTTCAGACATTTGGAACATTTCATCCCAACAAAGATGTTAACTCTCTGGAATCAGCTCATAAATGAACTGCTTTAAGAGAAGAGATATCTTTGATAGCAAGTAATAAAAGTGGAACATTTCTTTGCAAGTTATCCTCTGGAGATTGCACAATTTTGGTGCATTTAAAGATAACTGAGATGTGTCCTTTCTGGGGTGGCTAAGAAAATTCCTATGACTGCAACTGTCTGAAGTAGTTTGCAGAACTTAATGTTCTTAGCAGAAAAAATATGGGCTTGAATAATAATAATAAAAAAAACAACATGTGTTCCAAAAACTGTACCTCATATTGCATGGAAAAGCAATAACTCCCTGTACTGTAGAAATTAGCTTGAACATCACACCAGGGTGCCCCATTCCACATTCAACTCACAGCAGTCAGCAGTGAAGTGACAAAAATCTTCTTTTACAAATGAGGAAAAAAAAGAGAAAAACTGTTTTTTCCCGATATCCTGTAATAAACTTACATTTATGAAATCATTTTAAGCCCTGTGGAGGACTTTCACACCTGAGTATTTAAAGAGACTGAAATACCTACAACTCCTTCCAGCTAACCTGTCCTTTCACAAGGTGTTATTAGTCTCCCACTGTGAATCCCTTGCTATTTTACTGTCCTTTATCAAGGCACCTGGAGTCACAGTACTTTGTATCACTGATCTGCAGAACCCTTACGCCACTTCTCATTTTCTCCCTCAACATTTGCAACACTTCCCCCTGAATTAGTGATGCAATTGGACTAGATGATCATCTCCTCTCCCCTTCCGTCCTCAAATCTGGGCTCAGAGTGAGTGCAAGACTTGTTGAAGCTATTGGATTTAACTAAAAAGACCAGGATGGAAGAACCAGGTTAAAAAAGAAAGAGGCAGATTGGACAGTGAGTTAGCAGCTTGTGCAGGAATGAGGTGGTGGCTGGTGGCCAGCAGAGGTACAAGTTTCAGAGAGAATTGGATAGAAGAATGCAAGAGGGGGACTTGTTAAAGCACTAAAAATGGTGTCCTTGCAACCTGTACATCATACGCTGTGCTACAATGTGCTTAATGTGGTACACGGCAATTTCTGATAATTAGCTGGTTTTCATTTTCTTTGCATCTGATTTGGGATTCTGGAGAAACATTTTACATTCACCAGTGCCGCTGAAATCAGTGGGGGGTTGTTCTCGGAGGACACTAAGTGCAGTATGATGCAAATTATTCAAAAAATATCTCGTCGGGCAATTTAACTTGGGCATCCAGGCTTCATGTGTTTTTTTTTCATTCTACTCTAGCTCTTGCAGACCAGAAGGTTCTTTTAAAATGATAGTACAGTCATTGGTGCATAAACTGCATTCAGATGCCATCTTGGTGAGTGTGAAGTGAGGATCTGAGTGATGATAAAATATGTCTACAGGGTGGAAATCATCCTTTTTAATTTTCCCTTTTGTGTGTGTTTGCCTGCTACAGCTGGAGTTTTTGATACCTTACAAATTTTGGATGTGAGCAGTGCTCTGAAACAGGTGGTTTAGTAGCTATTCTCAGAAAAACAGATCTGCAGAAACAAGTCTGTGGGGGACATTGGCACAAGAAGGGACTGTTTGCTCTGGAGCATGGTACGGATTATGGTGTTGAGAGGTTTTTCTTTTCCCCCTGGGAATACAATGAATCAGAGTGAAATGAAGCATTATGGAAACAGGAGCTTGTTTTGGTTTAGCTGACTTCCTAAGCAAGTCCAGTCCACTCCCACCCTCACCCTCACATCCTCAGAAGTATGTAAGGACTGTCCTCCTGCTGGGGTGAAGGAGAGGCAATGGTACAGGTGATGTGCTGTGACCTTGTGACCATCCTTCTGTCATCTCACCACAGCTCTGGCCCTCAGGTAATGTCTGCCCTAGAGTTCACCAGTCTGACTGCTCTTAGACATGTCTTGTGTTTTGAGAGTAGGTCACTCTTTTAAACTTGTCCTGGTTGTTCCCTGTGGAGCTTTCACACTCGTGCCCCTGGAGCAGTCTGCAACCATGGCAGAGTGGTGTCTACTGCGTAACAAACAGTTGTTTTTTTTCTTAACTCTGCTATCAAAGAGGTATTACCTCCATTTCTGATTGGCTCAGCCTTGGAGAGTGGCACATCCATCTTGGAACCACTTGGCATTGGCTCTGCCAGACATGGGGAAGCTTCTAGCAGCTTCTCACAGAAGCCAGCCCTGTATAGCCCCTGCTACCAAACCTGGTCATGCGAACGCAATACACAGGTGAATAGAGGTACTCAACTAGGGTCACACAGGTAAAGTTAATGCTGGCATCTCCCAAACCCTGAGTGGCTGGCTCTGCAACTTCCATGATTTAGAAAGTGTTGCATTTTTTTCTACTCAGAAGTGAAATTATTTGTATTGGCAATATTGTTTTCTTGTTTTTCTATTTCCTTGAAAAATATAGGCCTACGAAAATTAACTTGCAAGTTCTAGGAATTGATGAATGTTAATTCTCCATTTCTAACAACACTCCTATTCTTTTATTCATTTTCTCTGTGTAGAATTATGCAAAGACAATGCTATTCTAAATAGCACCCGGAGGAAAACAAATCCTTGAAACCTTTCTTGAACTTCTTGAACAGATCAGGTTTTTAGCTTCCAGCTTTCATTCATTTCCTCTTTCCTAAAATCATAGAATCATAGAATGTTTTGGATAGGAAGGGACCTAAGAGATCATCTCCTGAGTCCAACCGCCTGCCATGGGCAGGGACATCTCCCACTATGACAGATTGCTCAGAGCTGTGTCTAACCTGACACTTAACAATTTCAGGGATGGGGCATCCACAACTTCTCTGTGCACCATGTTCCAATGCCTCAATACCCACACAGTAAGGAATTTCTTCCCAATATCTAATCTAAACCCATCCTCTTTCAGTTTAAAGCCATTCCACCTTGTCCTGTCACTATATGCCCTTATCAAAAGTCTATCTCAGTGTTTCTTATGAGCTTCCTTTCAGTACTGAAAGGCTGCCTATAAGGGCTCGCTGGAGCCTTCTCCAGGCTGAACAACCCCAGCTGCCTCAGCCTGTCTTCATAGTAGAGGTGCTCCAGCCCTCTGATCATCTTCACGGCCTCCTCAGGACTTGCTCCAACATGTCCTTGTCCTTCTCTTATTGGAGACACCAGATTTGGATGCAGAACTCCAGTGGGGGGTCTCATGAGAGCAAAGTAGAGGGGCAGAATCAGTATCAGTCTCACCATCTCACCCTCAGTGTCAATCTGAAAGTCTTTAGCAGTAGAGCACAAGCTGCCACTGCCATCAAACATTGTGATGCTCAGCAGGAAAAATCTGCTGCCTTATTCCCCTAAGTGGGCATTTTTGTGAGAGAACTTTTTGTTGTAGCCAAAAAAAACCCTCCAAAAATGGCAAGGACCACCTCCTTAGCTGAGATAAATGGAGGGTGTTTTCTTCACGCATGCTTTGCTTTCCCTGTCAGAAATAGCATAAGACTAGTCAAACGCTGTCTTATCCAAAGGGAAGCAGTAAATAACTCAAACATTGTACCTGCAGCCATTAGAGGAAATTTCATAGAGTACAGGCAAAACTAACAGTGCATAGTAGAGTCAAAACTTCTTGCTCTTATACCTAAAAGGAAGACAAGACTCCTTTAAGCATGCTGAGGTCATGCAAGGAAAACATGACAAATTTCTCCTGCACAGAAGAAAGGAACCTCAGCTTTGACTGGTATTGTTTCTGAATGCAGGGCAGCCCACACCTTTTCCTCTCAGTGTGGGATGAAAACCTTCTCCTCTTTGTTGACAAAGATGAGAAGGCAAATGCTAAAAAAGTAGCAATATCCTGGAGCTTCAGGAAAGTTAATGCTTTTTTCTCTCTAGCATTTTCAAAGAGTATCAGACACCATCTGCAAGCTATATTTAATTTCACCCCTCTTATAGGAAGAAACTGGGAGGTTCCAGAGGTTTTGAAATCAGCTTTTTTGATAAGCATAAATGTCTTCGTAATTCCCTTAATGAATATATCAACTAGCCACTACTAGCTGATACAAATGTGATTTTTATCTCAGGAACTATAAGCCCTTAACAAAGGTTGATTTCATTGTCTACATTTTGGTACCCCAAAGACAGAGTGGTTACTCTCCCCCACTGTTCTGAAGTCAATTGGTCTCTTTGCCCTTAAGAAAGAAGACCTCGTTGTGGTGTACAACACAGGGGAAGTAGAGGGGCAAGCATCAATCTCTTCTCTCCAGTGACCAGTGACAGGACCTGAAGGGACAGCATGAAACTGTGTCAGGGAAGGTTTAGGCTGGATATTAGGGAAAGGTTTTTCAGCCCAGAAGGTGGTTGAGCACTGGAACAGGCTCCCCAAGGAAGTGATCACAGCACCTGTCTTAGTTAAAGAAGCATTTGAAAAATGCTCTCAGGTACATGGTATGACTCCTGGGGCTGTCCTGTGCAGTGCCAGGTGTTGGACTCAGTGATCCTTGTGGGTCCCTTCTAACTTGGAATATTCTATGATTTTTCTATTACTGAGAGTCTTAAACATTTGCATATTGAGTGTGAAACTTCAAGATGTTTTTTGATGCATTTTAGGTAGACCATGATTAAAACAGTCTGGCTATGAACTATATAGAAATCATTAATGGATCACAGTGCAAGCCCCTGCATTAATTGTCAGCTACAGACTTGTCTGCCTATTCCAAGTTGCAGGCTACCTTTGTGAAGCTACTGAGTAGGGAGTTTATGATGGTCTGTGCAACAGTTGGGTGAAGCTGTACAGTTCTTGGCTGGGAATACATACATCTGCACAGCATTGACCCATGACCTACGTGTGGACCTCTTTGTTTCAAGAGCTTCAGGGATGTCTTAGTCCTCTAAATAGGCTGACCTAAAAACTGTATGTGGACAGAAAGCGTGAGTTTTAAAATTGCAGTTTCCTAGGAGACTATTATTCACATCTGCCTTATTCATAAATTTCTTGAGTGCTGGTAAGAGAGCATAGTCAGCTCCCCTGCTGACGCAGTCTGCCAGCCTTGTATTGAAGCCACTGGGCTGTGAACAGTCTGCACCTACCTTATCTGATGCTCCTGGATGCTCAGCTGAGAGGGGTCATACCTTCCCACATTCTCTGTATCCGGTACATCATGACTGGGTAGCTTTCTCTCTTAATTCCTGATCTTCCTTGTACCACAGAAGGGGGATGAGGATGGGATCCTCCCCTGCTCTTCCCATCCTCCACAGCCCAGCAGAAGGGCAGCACCTGCTCCATCCAGAGGGTGACATAGTGGGCTGGGGAGAAGGTTTGGACTGGCATTAAAGACACAGAAACAGGGAAATTCTTTGGCCCATCCTTTCTTTTTCTGGCAACCGTGTACCTCCCAGCCTCTCCTTTAGTTTGCAGGCTTGAAGGGATCTCTGTGATTCATGATGGGATGAAACCTCCCACCTCTTGCCTTAGGCTCAAAGCCTTTTAATGATACTTAGAGAGGCAGGGGTGAATCCAGTCATCATTACATCTCTGATCAGGAGAAGAACAAATAAATCAGTACCTCATGGTCAACTGTCCACAGTTTATAAACTGAGCATGGCATTTTATTGCATGGAATATGCCTCTGACTAGTTCAGGTCAGCTGTCCCAGCCAAGCTTCCTCCCAGCTTTTTGTGCACCTGCTTGCTGGCAAAGCATAGGAAACCGAAGTCCTTGGCTTAGGGTAAGCACTGCTCAGCAACAACCAAAACATCAGTGTGTTATCAACATTATTTCCATACTGAGTGCAAAACACAGCACTCTGCCAAGTACTAAGAAAAAAGTAACTGTATTCCAGACAAAACCAGGACATGTATTTAAATAACTAACGGTCTACAAATTATTTCTGGCTCTAAGGTGTCAGTCACTTATTTCCACAGCATGTAGGGCTACCTCCATCTACAGCAGACCAGATATGTAGTGGTACACAGTCTTTGATTCTGAGTCTCTAACATCACAGGAATATGGGGATTTTAAGACATCATAATTACATTTTTGTATGCTTTTCAGTTAAAACCACTATTATGTGAAGGATTTGTCAGAGGTCACCAGTTTTTAATAATATGAGGCTAAGGACATGTATCAGATGTCTTAAGTTACATCATCAGAGTCTCTGAAGGTACAAAACTTAGTGGGGTGCTGGGGAGACATGCAGAGTGGGGGGAACCAGGTTGTTATAGTCACATCCCTAGTGCCTTTTGGTAAGTGCTCTAGAAGTGGACTGTTCCCAGTGGCTTGTCCAGAATTTGTTTTTAAGAAAGCCCGAAACTGGGCTCAGGAATGTTCTGACACTTGAACAATGACAGCAGAGACCAAAACCTTCAGCTGGGTCCCTGGTATTCCTGTTTGGCAGTACAAACACATTCCAAGATGTCAAACAGACAAGCAGCCCAGGGCTCTGTTTCTCATCCTGCAGCTCAGACTCCCAGTCACAGATGTGTTGTTCTGAACTGTGCAGCAACTCATATTTCTCTCATCCCGGTTTACCACGAATAAGAGCAAAAAAACCACAATGTTTTGTTGCTGGTTGAGAGATTTCATTTCTGTTGGTTTAGGCACGTGAAGTTTATAAGTGTGCAAGAGCTAAAGCAATTCAAGATGTAGCACAGAGTGACCTCAGGATATTTTCATCCCTGGACTGGTTACCTATTCAAATGCCTTCCAAGGCGTCTACCGCTTTTCCTGGACTTTGTGGGGAAGCAAGAATTTGACTTTAGAGGACTAACTCAGCATGTCCCTGAGTTGGGTGGGAGCTCATTCAGAGGCAGAGGTGTTTGGTTAAGTTTGAGGTGACTCACATCAAAAAATCCAGAGAAACAAAAGACAGGATGTAAATTTTACTACCTAAAAAGATTAAATAGTGTTATAATGGGAGTTCTGTGTCACAGTCCTTCAGGTGAGTTGGAAACATGAAAACATTTTGAAGCAAAAAAAATGTTTGAATATTTAATACACACAGCCATATTTATTTTCATTACATTGTGTCACTTCAGAAATATAGGTTTAGTGTTTATTACTTTTTATCATTAGATTAATAATTTAATGTATTAAGTCAAATATTCCATTATGAGGAAAACACTCTTTGAGAGCTTCCAGCTATGCAGCCTGAAGGACAGAAATCCACAAATTGTCCCTAACATACAGCTAGATTTTGATTCGTGACACTCACGTGGTCTGTGCAAAGTGGTGCTCAAAGATTTGTTTAAAAGTTTACTCCAATGAGACAGCTTTGATTCTTCCTTTCTTCCGTAACAGACTCATCTCTGCCTTTATTGAACTAGGCCACTGACCTGGCCACTGGGACACAATCTGTTACTTGTTTTTCAGTATTTTATTCATCCTGCAGCTTCACTTTTTTTCTGTGAATCAGGGATTCTTTTGCAAACATAGGTGTGCAGGAAGCCAGTGGGCTGGGCTGTGTACAGTGCAGCTCCAGGGGCTGTTGGATGCAATATGGCCTTGTTGCAAAAGGCTGATAAAGGATAGAGCAGTTAAGAGATTGGTAATCCAGCTCAGAATTCCCCTATGTTCACATGGCACAGCATTCCTGGATTCCCACATATGCCTCCGTGCTCCTGCATGAACTCCCAGGTCATAGGCAAGGTGGCGGGGCTGAGTTGACCCTCTCCTGCATTTACAGCCATCCCTTCTAGAGCAGGTGGCTGTGCATGGCTTCAATAACATTTTCCCTTCAGGCATACTAAAAATCCAACCAGCTTACATTTCTTAATGGGAACTCAGTGAAGAAAAATGATGAGCTTCCTGTGGGCTGTGCACACCATGGAGGAAGGCCAGCTAATACAGGTATGATAAGGTTACATAACTGATTAGTCTGTAGGGCACAATAGTTTAATTTTGATTATTTGTATCAGCAACATGACACTCATTATTGAAAAATAAAGTTTTACCCAAGTGGTTTTCTTCTTCCAAAGTTTTAACTCAAGACAGATAGAAGCCACCATAGACAGCAGACAGTGGTAGTGATGAAGGTGGGGGTTAAATCCCTCTTATCACCTCCATCTTCAGAAAACCACTCATGACCTCATTTCTGTCTTCCTGTTCATAACATGCAGCCAGAGCATCCTTTGTTTGTAGGCTCATTTAACGAGGCTCTAGGCTTGAGCACTAAGCTAGTCATCAAAGGTCCTACTTAAACACCTACAGCTCCTAGTAAGGGAAAAAAAACAATGGACCTAAAATACACTCTTTACTCTAATAAAGTGACTGACAGCATCCTGAGGAGGAAAACAGCAAGGCAGAGCTGCTTTTAGAGGCACATCATCTGCTACTGGAATAAACATTTTTACTGTCTCTCTGCAGTTTAAATCACAAGCCATTGTAAGGCAAAGAGTGTGCAGAGGAGCTAGTTGCAACTCTTCTGCATTTGGAGGACTATCGGTATCCAAGTGATGGAGATAGAAGGGTCAAGAAAGGATGGCATGGACCAAATCTGAATCTTAACATTGCCATTTTACTTTCTGGGCTATTTAAAAAAGGACAGATGGATGCAGCTGTTTCTAGAATGACTGTAGTGATGAAGAGGCTGGAGATGGACTCTTTTCCTGAAGACCTAAATTGGAATTAAGCCCATCTTTTGAAAGTGGGAAAACACAGCAGGAGCAGTGCCACTAAAATGCAAATGGAACTGAGCTGGGCAGTTCAGAAACACACCTTAAAACAGGAAGATACAGCTAAAAAGCTCAAATATGCTGAGACTGTGGTAAATTTTTAGATAACTCAGACAACAGATAGGCTACTTATCATGTGCAGACATTTTCTCAACAGTTTTGAAAGGTTAAATATATTTTGAAGCCATTCATATTTCTCTGGCAATTTTATGAAAACAAAAATTAGAAGAATCTAATTTTAACTACTATCCAAAATGTTTGCTCAGGGTTTTGCATCAGACCACATGTTTTGCACTACAGTTTCTCAGATGGCAACACACAACTGCTCCTGGAACCTTCAGTCACTCATGCTGCTGTAGTTTGCAAAACTGATTTTATTTAAATAACCAAGGAGAATTGATATGTATTTTATTGAGCACTTTAGAAAACAACAAAAGATTTATTGCAGCAAGTCATATTTTTAAATAAAAAAGGGGAATTAGTAAAAAGTTAGGTACATATCCAACATGAAACACTAACTTTCAGGAGCTTTGAATTTTAAAGACAAACTCTACTTACATCAAACAGTTCAAACACATCTACATCACAAAATCATCTTATTGCACTATAGCTCCTTGTCCAAGACACATAAGGTACAATGTACACTTGCCTTGCACACATACAAAGGACCATCAGCAACATATCAGCACAGCCCCATAGAATCTAGAAAAGGTCGGAGGGGTCGTAGGTTTGCTAGAAGTATGGCAGCAAAATTTAGCAGTTTGGACCAGCAGTATCTAACACAAGCCCTATTTTTTGCTGGTATTGGAGGTGTGCTGGTATGCTGTGCAGAGGTAGCATACTCCTATGGTTTTAAAGACTTCTTTCAGGCTTGTCTTAGCTGAAAGCCATGTAATGACTGAAGAGTTCTTGTAATACTAGCCCAAAGTATAGTTTGGCAGCACTTTTGGATCCATTTGTTCAACAAATGCTGCTGAATTCAAGTAGGTGCACTATCTCTTTGAAATCTGCTGCAGCAGATAAAGAGTTCTGTGCAGAAATGGCAACACCAATCACTTCTGTTTCCCACACATACACAGCCATATGGAGAATGCAGATGAGAACGCAACAGTGGCTGACAAAGAGGAACTGGAAAAGGGGAGTCCTACCTAGCTATAAGGGCATTCCTATTTTTTTAAAAAAGACAACTTCAAAGAGCTGACAGGCACATCATTTCAGTTATATGGACAATACAGAAAAACAAGTCAGCAGATAGCATCTGTGAAAAAGACACACTGCAACTGTGGTGCTTCATCCCTCACCACCTTACCCTGTATCTAAAATTTCAAGACAAAGGTAATATTAATACTCATTGAAGGTGAGGTCCTGGGTCAGGGGGACAACACTGAAGCAGAACACTGGTCTCTCCAAACAGTCCAACAATAAACCAGGACAATTTTCCAATTTACAAACACTCCCCCTCCCCTTCCTTTGTCTGTTCCAATTCACTTCAGCATCTTATCATTAATTAAAATACAGTCACAGGGTGTGTGGGGAGAACAACCTTCCATCTTATTTACATCTACCTCACTTTGGCTACTGGGTGCTTGGCTCTGCTGAGGCATTTCAGTGCTGCTGTGATGCAAGTCTATGTTCTCAAGTGTGGTTTGGAAAACAGCACAACTAACATTGTGTTTGATACTAGAAACATGTTGAAAAAAATTCCATACATAAAAACATTATGAAACAACTTTGACAAAGGATTACAAAAATGGAGCCAACTTCACTGATCTTCAGTCCAAAACTCCAAGGCAGATCTGTTAGACACTAAGACCAGAACAACTGAGAGAGAGAAATTAAACTAACATTTAGCTTAGACATCATTTCCTTTTTTAAAAAAAATGTTGACATTATTATTAAAACATAGAAAATTCAAAATCCCTAATATTTACAGTACCCCCTTACACTAAGCCTGTTTGTAGTTTCTTTTCCACCAGTGCCAAGTACCTAATCCCAGACATGAATGTTGGTATGACTAATCAAGACATCTCAGGCTGAACAGGGCAACCACTATTTTTCCCATGAAAATGCAGCCAGTATCAGTGGCCAGCCACCACCTGGTACAGATTAAGGAGACTCATTAAAAAAACCCACCCCTAACTCCCCTTTTCCAGGGCAGAGAGCCCAAAGTTACCTTACCTAATAAACTCCAGAACTGAGACGGCCACTCCCATCAGAGCAACGCTTCAGGATGCAATGTGGCCAACTCTTTTTGTTACCTGCAGGGTTATGATTCTCATCCCTGTACAGTATGGTGCAAGTGCTTCCCAGCTGCCAGCTTTGACCACATTCAATGCACATCACTGTTGCACACAACAGAATTTTTTTTTCTTGTTGCTCCTCGTGTGTGGTTTGTCTGGGGTTTTGTTAATAAATAATGAAAGTCTACAACATGTTCTTTCAGGCAGGAATCCTGATTATTATGTATCAAGTAGTCTGTAAACCAGTTTGGCATCTGGGGAACTGTCAGGCGATGGAGGCAGTTGCATTCAAAGAGCAGCACCTTGCGCTGAGCGCAGCGGAGGCAGAGGAGGAGCCTTCCTGCAGAACAGAGCTCCTGCCTCCTGCAGCAGGGAAGCATCAGCACGAAGAATCTATAAGTCTTTGGCGAAGTCTTTTGTCTTCTTTCGGATTCACTTTGCCATCTGCCTCATGGTCTGTCAAAACTAAAGAGAAAGTAAAAACTTTAGAAGTGGATGAGCCATAAAGCCACTCGACATCTTCTCATGTTCAAAGGAACTGCCACCAAGGCCGTGCTGGCTGTCCTGTGATGACTCCAGCTGCCCACAGCTGTCCAGATGCGGCACCCAGTGGCAGGATGCCCTGCATATCTCTTGCCCAGCAGAGTCAGCATCTACCACTGATCTGTTAACACAGTTACTAAATAAAACATTCCGATGCCACTAGGACAGAAGAAGAGATGAAGAGCCATGGGCCAAGCTTTGCTGATGGGTGGTGAAGCCTGAAGCTTGCCCTGGGCAGAAGGAGAGGCCTGCACCAGCCAGAGCTGTTAAGACACAGCAGCTTCTTTCTGCAATGCATTTTAACAGAGCTTCAAGCATGAGTTTGTTCTGCTGGCGGCAAAACCAAGGCTTTGAAGTGTTATTGTGAGACAAAAAAGTCTCAAAAGTTCTACTTTCAGCTAAAAATGAGTCAGATTTTCTATTAACTTTTTTGCCCCTTGAGCAGAGACCTCCACCTTGGGTTCTTACATTCTCCTACCAAAATGCACCCACTTGTCATTTCAAAAAGGCACATATTTAAGAGGAAAACTATATTCTGCCAAAATTACATCTAACTGCTCTACTAGAGCTGGCCGCCAGAAATGCTTCTGGTTTGAAAATAATTCTGCTCACACAAATTGACTTCTCCTCCAAATCTCAGCCTACCAGAACTGCTTGACCTAAGTACAGAGGAACAGTTAGACCCTGGATACTGCAGCTTCCTTTTTATTAAGTACAGGGCATAGCCATCTGAAGAGAAGAGAGATTCAATTTTTTTCCTACCTTTGAAACAGGTCTTTAACTTGTGCTCACCTACTGAGGTCAGCTGCTGAATGTTTTAAAGCATTGTTGCTTCAAGGAGTGAAGGACTTCGTAAAACCTTTTGTTTTATGCCTCTCCCTGGACTCTTGGGTTCTCTAATCCTGCACTTGAGAATGGAACTGGAATTACAATTAAGATATGCCACATTTTCTAAGACTGAATCCTAGACTGTATCTTACACAGGAGTGTTAGCTCAGAGACTATCATGTCAGTCCACACGTGACACATCCAGAGAACTGTTGCACCAACCCAAGTTGATTCTGAGCATTTTGTCAGAAATCACTTTACATGCAATATTCCTTCCTCTCTGCATAAGACAGAACAAGGGGGTGCTCACTGGCCCCAGTTCCACTTCCCTTCTTTTGTCATTTTCTCTTCCTCTGCCAGTGGCATTTCTGAGCAACAGAATTATTTTTATATTCACCTCCAAAGCCTGAATGAGAAGCAGAAGCAGCAGTTACTACACCTTGGAGCTAATTTCTGAAAAAAAAAAAAAAAAAAAATAAATTGCCCTGAAACCACTAGCTTTCTTACTGGACCTTCTTCAAGCACAACCTACTGTAGAACAATCTAGTGCTCTTTTACTGTGCAGAGGGTCTTAAGGAGTTCGAGTTCAGTCAGCTGAAGCCTCTTGGTGCTAGGGTAGAGGTATCAGCAAGGACCACCAATTTAACAGACACTTCAGGGTCTAGCCTGTGTCAGACTTGCAACACTACAATCTTCTGGCACACATGTGAGGTTATAGTAGTTATATTGCAGACAACATAAAGAGAACTATGCAGGTCCATTGTCTAACAGAACAGATGAAAATGTTTTTAGTAGAAATATACATCTAGATCAGCTTACCGCGTAGCTCTGTTGCATCTTTTTCCAGCTCTTCTGTAGTTGTTTCTTCAGGCTTCTCCAATTCAGCTGTCCCTGGTTTCCCATCTATGGTATCAGTCTTAATAGTACCAAGGTTTACCAACAGCTGCATGACATCAAACTTCTCAGAAACTGCAATGTTCTCCAGCACTTTGAGGCATTTAAATGATTTAAGTTCACTCACGTTTTCCTCAAGAAAGAGGAGGTAAAGGCTTAAGTCATCAAAACACTTTGACTTAAGTTTCAGAACATCGAAAGTTGGAAGGATTTCATACACTTTGAGAATACCCGAATTCCACCTCCATGGAACAAACATTGCATACACTACCAGCGGCATCACTAGCAGATAGACTATCAGGTTAATATAGCTGAGTACCTTGAAGACACCAACAGCAATAAGCTTGCACTGAACCACTTCTGGAACAGTTGTGTCATTCTTAAGGATCCCAGTTTTGATAGTACAGAGAAACTCATCACTCAGAGAGGAGAGACTAATATAGTAGCCCAGGTAGAGGCATGCAATGAAAATAATTACTAGTGTGAGTAAACGGCAGATAATGTATTTAATTATTAAGCATTTGGAATTCTTCTTAGTCTTCAGGTACTGCTCCACAATTGGGTATTTAAAGTAGCTTTCAGATATTTCCCACAAACTGGAAAAGAGAGAAAAAAACCTCAGATCACAAAGAGTAGTTGCTGCAGCATTCACCTACCTCAGATACAAACAAAATCTAGTACTCTAAAATAGACACAACATTAGAATCCCTCCTAAAATCACAGAATGGTTTGGGTTTAAAGAGTTCTTTACAGACCACCTACTTCCAACCAACCCCATGCCATGGGCAGAGACGCCTTCCAGGTTGCTCAAAGCCCATCCAGCCTGGCCTTGAGCACTTCCAGAGAGGGGCATCCACATCTTCTCTGGTTAACACGTGCCAGCCTCACAGGGAAGAATTTTTTCCTAATATCTAATCTAAACCTACCTTCTTTCAGTTTAAAGTTGTTCTACCTTGTCCTTTTACTACATGCCCCTCTAAAAACTCCCTCTCCAGCTTTTTCATAGATCCTCTTTAGGCACTGTCAGGCTGTAATGTGGTCTTTCCAGATCCTTCTTTTCTCCAGGCAAAACAACCCTAAGCTTTCTCAGCTTGTTTTTGTGGGAGAGCTGCTCCAGCTCTCTAACCACGTTGGTGACCCTCTCTGGACATGCTTCAACAGGTTCTCATCCTCTTTTGGGGTAAAACAAGGGTAGTTTTACTGAAGTCAGCAGAATAGCAATAGAATAGAACAGGAATGAAGAATATTGGCACTTAAATATGGAAAAGTCACTTAAGAGACAAAAGGGCTCTGGAAACACTGAAAAACACTGTTTTCAAACACCGGAAAACAGAAGAATAGTACAGCCCTCATGGCAAAAAAATATTTTAGTTCTTTTCCAATACAAATTAGGTGTAGTAAGCAAATCCAGGAGGAAAAGCAGACTCCCCAAGTTACTTGTTCAACAATAGAATGCTGGAAGGCTTTTTACTCATCAAGACCTAACTCCAAATTTTAAAGAACAGATTTAAGTCCCCCTTTTACCCCCATATACAGAGTGAAACAGGTACCCTGACCTAGAAGGAAGCAGAAATTGGACCTGGTCAGAACAGTGCACCAATCTGATCAGAGAGGGGTGGGGTAGCTTTTGGTGTTTTGGTTTTTAATGCTTTTTTAATTTGATCAGAAGCTTTGCAGACCTAGATCTTAAACTGACTCACAGTGTGCAAGCAACTGTCAAGAACACTCATCCAATTGAGGATGGCAGCACTTCTGTTTTCTTACTACTTAATACCTACTACAATTAAAGAAATCAGAACATCTCAAGTAGTTAGCAATCTGAAGAGCTCATTAAATGTTTCCTTTGAAAAAAGAAAGCTTTACGTTCCAGCTCCAAGTGCCCACAGTAATCTTTTCAGGTATCTTCTTTTTATTAACCAAATTTAAGTGTGTCAGGTCACCATTCAAACCTTTGCAAAAATTTCTAAGATAGTACAGATGTCACATCTGTTAAGAACTTGAAGAAAAGAGGAAAGGAAGCCAAACCCATATATCTTACCTCTGTGTCAAGTTCTCATTAACAGCTGGAACCAAGTCAGTAGGGTCCCTGGGTTCTCCGCCACGGATGCTATTAGCAGCTTTGATTGCCCTGTTATAGGCTTTGTCAAGTTCTTCCATAATAAATTTCAGGTCTGAGGAAAGGTGAGGTGCTGCGGTGAAGCGCCAGAACAAACATGGCAGATACAGCAGGATAGCGACGAGCAGAAGGATGTATGGGAAGAACTGAAGGGGCAAAAAAATCCTCATTAAGCTTCACCTGTGTATAAAATATGTCAGCCAATCACCATCATTCCCTATAAATATTAAATTCTCTATAAGCCAATTAAATTCCCGATAATTTTATTTACATCCTTTCAGCAAAACTCACTTTTGTGGTTTTTCTGGGGTATGAAAGGAAGCAAAATCTGTTTTCAGACAGCTTCATTTACCTTGCTGTTGTTTAGAGCTTGCTCTCTGACACAAAACAAACAAAACAAAAAAAAAAGCCCCAGAGTAAATTTACCATGATCTTGATAACATTTTCATTGCATATTCAGAACTGCACTGCACAAGCTGCCACTGAGAAAGACAGCATTAACCTAGAGAACAACAAATAGCAAAGCAAAGCAGCTATCAGAGAGGCTGACTGGAAGAAGCAGATAGTGTCACACCCTCTCCCAGATGTTTCACTACTGTACCTACCAATTACATAGCAATGCTCAAAACACCAGCAAAATCTCTCCTGCTTTCCATTAGCTGTCAGGAAATTAATGAATAGAGCCATTATAGCTCTGCATCTGCCTGCAAACACATCTGTTCAAAGTGCATGACCTACAGTAACTGTTAAGGATGTAAGTTTGACTGTAAGATTTCAAAGTATTTATTTTAAGATAACTCCTAAATGAAAACCAACACATAGCATCACAATGGTCTGGTGTTAATGCAGCACCAAGAAGTGAGCCTTTACACAGTCCCCATTGCTTAGGGGAAGGTATAAAATATGAAGCAGGTATAAAATACACCAGTTTGAAGTCCTTCCATCTTCCTTCTACTCATCAACTACTGTGAGTTTTTCATCATGAGATTTTAACTCTAACTCCCCCCTGATGCTGGAAAGATGGTATTTTCTACCTACTATGACATTATATTCAAGGTGTACAATCATAAATAACATTACCCTTACAGAGACGTGATCTGGTTAGATGAGCAATTAGTTAATGAAATGTTCTGCATCTTAAGTATTACAGGCATGTGCACGTGCACATTTATTGAAAAAGTCAGTGGAGAATTTTAGAGGAAACTTGGACTGAAGTAATTAATCAGTGCAAGTGGAACAGCTCCATTTATATTTGTAGGAATTTAACAAGATGAGAATCTGGACCTACAATTATTATGTTAACTTGTGTTTGCATTTATCAAGAGAGATTAAAGTTCTGCATGGACAAAATATGCAACTTTATGCTATTGAATGTTACAGCTAATATCTTCCACCATTAAAGCAAAATCCTGTGTTATTACTGATTGTAGGACTGCATATAATATATTAGATCATAAATAAAAACTGACTTCCCCTAACCACAACAGCCCATAAAAACTGTGCAGAGCTCTGTCCTCACTACTTCCTCTCTTCCCTCTTTGCATGCAGCAAATAAGCTCAGGTCATGTTCTTTTCTCCAGGTCTAGACTTGCCAATGGAGACGTAAAGCTCTGACACGTCCAACATGATTTTGTAGACATCTCATCAACTCAAACCCAACAGCAAAAGAATCTGCTCTCCTTATTTATCCCTGTGGACAATGCCAGCAGGTCTCCTAGGTCTGAGTTCTGGATGCCTTGGCCTACCCAAAGCTTTATGTGTTTCACATCCAGGCTCTGTCAGTTCTCCGAATTCTGTATTACATAGAAATAGAAATGATCTAGCAACAAACACAGCTTAAACTTATCTAAGCTCCTCTAAGCTGCTGCAACACCTTTTCCATAGGCCTTAACAAATGCATCTTCTAGAAGACTGCTGCAAAACCTGTTTGATGTCACTTACTTCCATGCCTTACACCTCTGAGCTCCCTTCCACTGGTGCCAGATGGGGAAAGAAACAACAAAGAAACACCTGATTTAGTAAGGAGCAACCAAAACTCCTTACATTGGTTTATACCACTTGGCTTTACTACTCACTCATTTGAAATTGTACAGGCATTTCTGCTTCTCAGAACAGGCAATACCACCAGCAGTGTTCCATTCATCTTTGAGATCTCTTTACCCTAAATCCTAGAAGACATGTGGCAAGAGGCAAGATAGTTGACACATTGAAGTCACAGCCTTCAGACCTCAGTTGTCCAAGTCTCTATCTCTTCCTTTATACCCTGAAAGACTGTGGGTACTTTCTGCACTTCTACAGCAAATTTGCATTAGCCCTCTTGCTCCAGGTGTCCTCCAGTCTCCCCATCTTCCCTGCCTCATCAGGCTGCTGCCTTATGAAAACTTGCCTCTGCCATCTTCTTTTGCACCTCCTCCTCACCTAAAAGCACCACACTGCTGTGGCAAAGACACGTTTGTCATGTGTTTGCTGGGCTTCCCCTAGCCAAGCTCTCATCATTCCCAAAGCTGTAGCTTATGGCAGCATGAGAAAACATTATGCAGCTCTTTTCTGAATGGTCTTAAAACCAGAGCAGCAGCGTGACCATTAGTCCAGCTCTTTTTGTTTAGAAACAAAAGCCTGTATTTGTCAGCCCTTCCACAGCACTTGATCCACGACCCCATCCTTCTCGGATTCTGGCTTTTTTGAAAATGAAAGATAGGCTCGTTCTATTTGTTAACAGTAGGCTTAGACAGCTAGCAAATTGTTTTGGATCATTAAAATTTAAGGCCTTGAACCACCAGGCAGAAGTGAAAATGCAAAGTCATCTGGTATGAGTCCTAGGTTTCAGAGCAACAGATTCATCTGAGTCAATCTTATCCAGCTCATTTGGCTACGTTTTACAGTCACACACAATGATTTCCCATTTTAAGAAGAGAACTCTGTGGTATTCATGCACAGATGACCATGTACCATCTGCCTTTCTTTTATGGTTTATGGGGCTATGGTTTATTTGCTTCCAAGACTCCAAATACACAAGGAGGAAATGCTACTTCAGTCTTGGGTACTTTGCAGTACTGAAGTTAAATAGGAAGTGTTACCGACCTCAAGTACTATATCATCAAAGATATGCCAAAGTAGGATATTGGCCCAGAAGGAGAACTCAGTTTTTCCTTTGCTGTGTTATTATCAAGTTCCTTTTCAACACTGAATTCACAATGTTGCATATAAGATGGTATGAGACTGCCTAACTTAAGAAAGATCCTCTGAAAGCAGATTGATTAGAACAGCTACAACATCCTATGGCTCAATATACTCCTGAATTTCATTACTGAAAGTGCATTGAGGACTACCAGCACCTCTTCAACCGACAGCACCTCTGCCACCCAGCTGCAAGGAGAAAACGACAGGCAAAAATGCATCGAGTTTGGCACTCAAAAACAGAGTAGCAAAGCTTCAGCTAGCCTAACCCGAGATTCTGGAAGGTACTTGGCACAGGTACCGTGTGTTTAATATTCAGTATGAGACAGATGAGTGGCACGTGCAGCAGGGACTCAAACGGCAGTCCCCAGTCTGTTTTCTGCTAAGTATTGCTGAGCTCCTGAGAGCTAGAGATGATGGAAGCAGGTTCTCTTGCCTTGCTTGACCCTTAGTCTAGGTGGGACATGCTGGGTGGGACAGCAGGCTCCGGAGGAAGCAGAGCACTAGGAAGCCATGAAATCACTACCCCTTGTTCTGTACTGCTGCAGTTCATTTCACTTGAGAAGCCTTTGAGCTCTGTGTGCAATACAGGCCACTCAAGTCAATTTGTTAATAATCAGCTAACAGCTCAGACAGAACCTATGCATGGGTATAGAAGGAGAAATGCTCCAGTAATCTGTTTGCATAAGCATATAGGATGTTGGAATCACAAAACTGTCTTTTAAAGATGCATCAGCACTAGTCTCTTGAAAGTGAAAGATAAAATCAGACTAAACCACAAAATAGTCTGTTATAGAACGTGGCCAACTTCAATTAATCTAAAATGCAGTAAATACACAGCAAATAAATTAAAAGGGCATTTAAATAACTTCTTTATAACCTCAAATACACTTTTAACATCCAAATAAAATATAGCTGGTGTTGGTGGAGTGATGCAAAAGGCATTTTTAAGGACCTAGTTCTCCAGAAAGCCTGCCAAAGTCTGGATAAAGACAGCAGAAGATGAAAAACACTTTAATGGCATTTAGAAAACTACTGTTTTCCAATTTTGCTGCATCTTCAGTCCTTATTTCCTCTGGGCAAACACTGTAGAAGTGACTGTAAGCATTCTGACTTCTACCATACTCAACTGTGGTCCAAGAGTAATGTAATGGGCTTCCCAGGGAGGTGGTGGAGTCACTGTCCCTGGATGTGTTTAAGGATAGGTTGGGATGGTGAACTTAGTGACATGGTTTAGATGGTTTAGATGATGGGTTGGTGATGGTTAGGTTGTTAAGTTAGGCAGAAGGTTGGACTTGATGATCTATCTCTACAGTCTTTTCCAACCTTGTTAATTCTGTGTGTAATTCTGTGTGTTAAGTACAATGGCACAAAGCTTTAAGCTGCACAGGCCTGGGTAACAGCTTTGAGAAAATTAATTGGCAAACAGTATGCAACAAAGAAGGAAGCACCCAAGTGTCTTTGCTCACTTGACATTAAATTATATGAACATGGTGAAGTATCTGCCTCCTCAGTTCCAAATTTCTATTTGTCACTAGGAGGAGCCTAAGCAAAAGCACTATCCCCCAAACAGGTTAATGATGGCAATTACATGTTTCCAGAAATAAAGGTATTAAAATCCCTCTGGATACGACCCTATTCCTGTTTGTGACAATGTCTCACTGGTGTTCAGTGGAAACAGCTATAAATGGCTCATTGTTACGACTGAGATCCTACCCTGTCTTCAAACCTACAAGTGAATCTCAAACTATACCATATCCCATCTGTTACACACTTTCTGTTTTGATATAGCTTAAAACTATTTCTCCAGTATTTCAGTCAGCTTAAGCCAGAGTGGAGGCTGTGATGGCTGCGTCCAGCTTATTCTGGACTTCGGGGGACAGACGGCAACTTGGTAGTCAAGAGCTGTCTGGAACAGTGGCCAGACCTCTTGCTGGTATACAAATATGACTAGAAGTCAATCGTCGTACTCTATGAACAGTGGGCAGCCCAGATCTTGTTGAGCTTTCCTGCATGGCTACAGGCTGCATGCCAGGTTCTCTCCTTGAGTATGGATCTCCCTCAACATTAATTCTCAAGGTTGAGAGATTCCTTGCTGTAACACATTGTCAGTAAGTGTTTAATAGCATGCTAAACCTTGAAATCTTAGCTAGGTGATATAAAGGACTGACTGTGCACACACAGTACTTTAGACATAAACCGTTGCCCAAGTCTGGGACTAAGTCTGAATCTAGCCACTAAGTCTGAACTCCTCTCTGAGAAGGAGTTTAGAAAACAAGGGGGTCCTTTCTGAACCTTATGACTCAACAGGAGGGTCTCCTTAACAGTTCTGATTCTGTCCTCCATGCACTAAATAATAAAGCACATCTACCTACTGAACTCTGCTAAACCACCATCACATTTACCACTGAAATATGTTAACTCACTCTTTTTTATCAACAGACTGCTTCTTTTTTCTTAAGAGTGAAGTGCATGACTCCATCAGCAACAGACTGAAGTAGCTGTAACACTACGCTCAAATAATTGTTTATAAATGCATCTGCATTCAGGTTTCCTTGCTCTGATAGCCCTTAATCCCCTTGGGTGGGGTTTATAGGTGAAACATAAGGACTCTTCAGTCAACTAAGAAGTACACACACTGAATAACTACAACCAGATAACAATCATGATTATAACTAAATAACCTCAAGGGGTTTTTTTGTGTGTTCACAGACAATTCAAAGAACTTGTGGGTCCATTGTAAATCTTACTTCTGTTACAAAAGAGTGAAGGTTTTCAACAATGTAAGTTTCACTTCATGCATAGAAAGACTGCAGACCCATTTTTTGGATGCAATGCATTCAGCAGGTCCCCCAGCACTTGCCCTGTACTTTGACAAAGAACTGAGCCAGACGACTGACCTCTCCTTGGCTATGCCATGTGTGAAGACCTATTCTTTCTGCTGTCAGTCAGATGAACTGTTTGCCTGCACTGCATACTGGTACAAATCCCTTTCTTCTGAATAATCCTTTACCTCTACTCCAGATTTCAGGGCTATAAAGAGGTCATCACCCATTATTCAACCATCCCTCAACTTGCTTGGTTGCTATCATGTCTGGTGGCTATCAAGAGCCAGTAAGATGATGCTCACTGTTCTCCTGCATGAGTTTTTATAAATTTATGTGTGCAGTACGGACTAAAAAGGCTTCACAGTCTCCTCCTCCACCAGACTGGCAGGACTGCCCCAAAAATCTTGTCTCTATTCCAGTTAAGGATCAAGAGATGTTTTACCAAAGTTAGTTGTCAGGTGAAGCACTCACCTTTAGAGGCAATACGCAAACTATCTGCACAGGGGGAGACAAACATGTAACTCCTCCACACCTCATCACCACTGCATTTCTCTATTTACCACTCAACTTTAGAAACCAGTAACTGTTCTGGCATTTCAGATGGACACAATAAACCTCTTGAGGGAATTAAACCTAAATGGAAAATCCCGGAAGAAAAATAGGCAACAGAAGACTGAAGCCCAACCACAGTAATTTTCATCAATAACAATTCTGAAGGGGAGTCTCAACCATATAATCATTTTGATTATCAGCTCTTTCACTGACAAAGAGCAGGAAATCTTAGCATTAAACTAAGAATACAGGCAGGACCTACCACAGTCTTGTCCTTACATTTATCTGTCTGCGTGTATTTTGTTCGTTGAATTGTGCATTTGAGTGCACAACTCATTTTGCTTTCTGCTAAGGGTTATCCAGTGTGAAGAGTTATTCCAGGATCACTGGAAATTTCTGAACTCCTGTTCTCCACAGAGAGAGAGCCTGGGCACCCTCTAGGGGCACACAGACCACTAGAGAGTCAAGAAATCCAGAAAGTTACGGTGTGCTTCTCTTCTCCACTCCAAAACAAGTTTCCAAACTGATAATTTCAACTGCTGGGAGAGATCCCCCAGAACAGAAAGGACAACTGGTAAATGTGCCAAGCTTTGAAGATTGCCCAGAACTGAAACACACATTTTAGTGTTCAAAAAACCAAAAATCCCAGCACAAACTTGTATTCTGAAATAGGAGGGAAATGGGAAATTTTCAGCTTTTCTGCAATGCAACCTGGGTTTGATAATCCTTCAGTGCAACCAGATGCTTAGAGCAGAGTAGGGCAGGTTGCTACAATTTGTCTTTACTAAAGAACTACCTGGTCCTTCTTCCTCTCCATACCACACTGAGCAGTGCCCTAGAAGGCAAACTTTTGACAGCACTTCTGACAAAGCACAGAGAGCACGCCATAAGGAAATCTATCCATTTTAATCAGAAATTGGGGCCCACAACCTCATTCTCTCAAAACTGTAATATAATGCCTCCTTAAGCATTTTTATGTAACCTTTCCAGCATGCCAATACAGTGAGATACTGAGTCAGAGTATTGGAAAGAACCTGACATGTCCTGCAAATAAAAGCTCTGCTGCCCAGAAATCAGGACAAAAAAATTAAAGTGTTGTGTTAAAAAGAACTGGGCCTTACCATCCCTGCTCTTGCACTGCAGAGTCAGGTCTCCATTGACCACAGCATTGGAAGGCTCCCTTTTCTCATTACATCACTGTGCTCCCAAAAGGCTCTGCTCTGCCCATTTTTAAAATTATTATCTAGCCAAAATCTGCACAGCAGTGACCTTGTACATACGTACCTTGCAGTGCAAAACTGGGGAGACAACCCAAGCAAGCCCTGTTTTCATGCAGCAGGGATCCCAAGCCAGCAGCAGCTGTCAGCCCTGGCTGCAGAGAACAACCAGACACCTTCAGGTATCACACTGGGAACCAAAGTTCACTGTTAATAGCTGTAACTGCACCTTCCCTGTAAACTTGTAAAGCATGTAAGCTGATGAACAACCACTAGAAGGATATTACCACTGCCCTCCAAACAGCAACTGCAGCTCCCAATACCTGGATCAGAAAGGTGAGTGGCTAATAGTGGATCTAGGATATTAAGACAAGGTGCCCAGCCTCTGCTACAGCCTCTACCTCAGCCTTTCAGACATACTCCTGTAGTCTGCAGGTTATTTACAAGGAAACGTCATGCACCATTAAGCTGTCATGGAGGAACTGCAACAATTCCTGAGACAGCACTAGTCAGCAAATTAATATGGGTTGCATCATAAAAGTATGACTGCTGCAGCTATTTGTCACGGCTGGCAAACTAGCAGACTTAGAGCTGTCAGCAGACAACTGTCACATAAAATTCAACACTCCCTCAAGAGAAAGGGGCAGTGAAGTCTCCAGGTGTGCAGGTGTAGTTTCCATCCATGTAAGCTACTTGCACTGGGCAAGGAGAAGAAACCAACAAGTCTGGTCTTAATATTTATGAAACACACGACTGTTGGGTCAAGATTCTGAATAGAGATAACCAGTAAACACTCAGTGATAGGAGTCAGCAAACAAATTGGAGACAGCCTTGAATAGTCTCTCAGAGAAGATACCACCAGATGACTGGACAGTAAAACCTGAGGTTCAGGATACAGCAGCAAAACCCAGAAACACAGGTACTGCAGGTCCCATACCTGAGCTCCCTCTAACACCAGGTTCTCCTCCACTCCCAGATGCCAGGGGTTTATTTGCTGGGACAAGTAATAAAAGGGCTGAGGAAGGCAGCACACAAATTTGCAGAGCCCCAGCAGCACTTCTGACTTCAACATGAGCACTGACTGAGCAGGCTGATGCTGCCTCTCAAGTCAGCTCCAGGCATTGGCATGGCATTGACTCAGTTTGTAATTCTTGCAAAGTTCAGCTAACTGCTTTGAGCCAGCTCAAGTCTCTTAGTACCTACTGCACTTTTTATCCATAAGTATCTTTCTGTGCATTCAGTATGATGCTGCTTTACTCGAAGCAGTAAAAGCCAGCTCATGGTTTGCCAGTTCTCCATGCACAACTGGACAAGTGTAACACAATAAAAACATAAAATGCTTTTACTACCCTGTGAATGCTTTCACATAAAAAATGCTTTTAATTCCTAAAATAAGCTTTTGATACAAGCATTGAGGTAGTTGTGTTCTAAAAGCCAAGTAAAGCATTCAGCTCCAGGGCAACACAGCAACATTAGCATTACTCTTGTGTCAGTTAAGTGGTGACTCTTTATTTAAAAGCAGAAAATACCTTCTCTAGTACTACCCTCTTTGGAAGTAAGGGAAAGAAAACATTCTAAAAATAGAGAATCAAGTCAAACCAAGGACTACAGCAGAGCAGAGGAGCATGAAAAGTGAGGAAAAGGTGGGTTTCTATATGGGAATAACTTTTTCAAGAGATGGAGATCTATACATACTTTATGCAGCCACAGGGGTATATTTTCTAAGTTGTTCTGGGATGGTTGCTTCTGCTGCACAGCTGCCCAGCAGTAGGAGTCCACGTAAGCAGCTTGTCGCCAGGAGAAGGAGCTGGGTGCAAAACAGCTTATCTGAGCACCTGGGAAAACAAAGCAAAAGCTATCACATCCTCAAAAGATTGAAAAAAAAAAAGAAGAAAACAAGCTTAGGAAGAAAAGCATACACTCAAGATTTTATGGTATCCAAAGTTACTGGGTTAAGCGATCGGACAAACCACAGCAGCTATGCAGAGAGAGGGTCACTGAGTTCCCACTGCACCCAAAGAGTGTAACTCCCTCAGGAACTCTCTAATTAAGGGCTGAGACAGCATATTAGAAGAACCCATCTTTTAGGCCCATTTCCATAAGTTTTGTGGGGAATGTGACTTTGAAGACCTGTCTCACTTGCACTTAACTCAGGTTGCCCAAAGGGGAACCAAGGGATAAAAAGCATATCCAGATGAGGCTGGTTTCCTGAGGCATCAGCTGCCATCACATGACATCATGCCTCTGTATTTCCCAAAAGCACAATCTACAGATCACATGTCGATTGAAACAAGACCTTAAACACCATTCTTGCAGCCTGGCAGTCCTTGCTATGATGGAAGGGCAGATTTGGCCCAGGGTGCTGCCACTTCCACTTCTGAGACTGCAAATTATTTTGAGGAGTTCAAGTTGTATTTGCAAAAGGAAGGACTTCTTCCTGTAACTTCTGGCAGAGCAATGACATGCTCTGCCCAAGACCATGCATAACATTCATGGGCACTAACTGACAGCAAGAGCAGCTCTTTAGCCAGCCTCAGCCTTAGGGGTGAATTCTGCTCTGACCACCTACAGACACCAGATAACTCTTCACTCAGCATGTCTCAATGAGGAAGAGTGGTTACTGGATATGGAGTATCAGTGGCTCCTCAGATAAAGCCAGTAAAACAGAATGAAGGCATTAGATTTTCTTTCTGAAGCTCTGATAGTGAAAACAAACCCTCACACACATTGCCAGCAGACTTTCATAAATGTTGAAACAGGACAGCCATTTCAACAACTGATTACACGAAGTGGAGATGGCTCTTTCATGCACAACTCTCCAAGAGCAACTGCCAACATTTTTGCCAATATCAAAAGAACAATAGGGGGAAAATATTGCTACCTTTTTTCCCTTAATATATTCATCAAAGTTATTGCTAATGGCATTGCTATGTGCTTTATGGGAATAGGTATTTAACATAAGACTGTATCATTTGTTGTGTCTTTTTGCTAGTTTGGCTTTCAGAGAATAAGAACTTCTTTTGGAAAAGCAGCCAACTGCGTTTGTCTTGTAACTTGTACAGCCTCGTTACAATGCAGCATAGTCGAGGAGCTTTATGAATTAAAGCCTGTCCATATGAGTCACCATTATAATTATTTCTGAGGCTGTAGTATTATAAGGACACGGTCTGATCATCATGGTTTGACCTGTAACAAGCCTTCTTTATGGAAAACAAGTTACTGTTTATGAGAGCAGAGCTCATGTGATTTAGCAAAGTTGGCACCAGACAACTTGCACTCTCCTAAAGCTCTGGGAGTTTCTGCTTTCCAGAGGATTTCAATTAGTTGTGGAAGCTCAAGAAACAATATACTGTAGATAAAAAACCACCACCACAACAACAAACCCAAACACCCCACCCCCCCAAACAAACAAACAAACAAACCCCACCAGAAAATAATAAATGAGGCAATTAGAGTATCTGCTCTCCACTGGATAGGGACTATTTAGGCCCTGCTCTCATCATTTAACCAATCTCCAGCTGCTAGCTGTGCACAGCGCAAAGCAGCAAACAAGTGACCCTTTCATGTTCAGAAAGATGCTTTGTCTTATTCATGTCTGTGTATCCACAAAAAGAAACAAATTCCACGTGCTCACCCTTGTTAACGGGTGGGACATCACTCAAAGTGATGGAGTGTTTGAAAGGCAGGAGTAAGGAAAAACAGTCCCCTTCTTCAAAATCAGTCACAAAAAAGGCAGACAGCTTCCTTCTCCAAAATGTCACGTGCACAGCTTCATACCAGAATAGCTACAGTGATGCCAGGGATGCAGCAGAGCCATGAGCATCATTCTTCTAATTTCTGGGGTTTCTGCAGGGAGGTTGGAAATCTTTGGCAACTTGACTCGGGAGCCAACCAAACAGAGCTCCACGGCAAAAGCTGGGGACACTCCAGGTATTGCACTGCAGTCTTGTTTGCAAACACTTGTTAATGTAAATTACAACCTTGCAGTACCAGTAATACTGTTAACATTGAAACATTTGAGAACACATTTTTGTGCATCATCTACAGAGAACACAGAAAATGGTCACAATTTTCCATCTTTTTCTCCTTCCTTCTCCCCTCCAAAGGAGTAATAGCCATTGATCTATAGAGATAATCTACTTTATGTTGGGCTATTCTAGAGGAAGTAAAAAAATAAAATCTGTACTTCTTATTAGAGAAGAAATTAGACAAAGGGCCAACTGCCTTTCATAGACACACTGTGCACATAGCCATGCACAGGGCTAGTTTATGAAAGGTTAATAGCCCTGTGCTATCAAAGGAACAACCTCCTGGCTTAGTGACATGAAGCCATTCCTGTCCTTTGCTCCCATAAGTCATAGATGGGGAACGAGAAAAGCAGCAGCCAAGCCCATAACACCACCATGGAGATAAAATATACAGCAAGAAGGATGAGGAATAACAAATGACTGCATTCATTAAGCAGTTGTCACAACAGCCTTTGGCCAAATTTATCATTATACTTGGCAATCCACTTTTTTAAGCATTCCCTCGTACAAAATCAGCTTTGGAGAGGGAGCAATGGGGATTTGACTTACACTTCTGCAAACAAATGAGGATTAAAAAAAGCCACTAAAGCTCACACAAAAGAGCTGCAGAAACTTAGGGCAGCAACAGGTGTGCCGCCACATATGGTAGAATGTCACTTCTACAAGTGGGATAAGATTACCACATGGAGCTGGTCCCTGGCAGCAGGAATTACAGCAGATCACGTGCAGAGTACAAGCCTGAGTCACTGCAGCCAGCATGCAGCAAGGACAAGCTGTCACATTACCCAGCTGGGGTGCATTCTTTGTGGGTGCTCTGCCAACAAACCTCCAGCTATTTCCTCCATGTCTGTGTTAGGACAACCCTTTTCCTCTGCAACTGGCTCCTCTGAAGCTCCTATACAGCAGTGTACCAGCCAGCATGGGGCTGCCTACAGGTGGAGGTCCTGTGCCCTAGGGTAACATCTTTGCATCTGCTTTACCTCTTGCAAGTTCTTCTGGGAAGGATCCACTATATCAGGTGCCAAAAAGAAAATTTCTCAACCCTAGCCAGGACTTCTCAGAACTGAGATGCAAGCTGTGGACCTACTCCAGCTCCTTTAGTCCAATGGAGGTGGAAATTTGCTATTAATGCTAAATAAGCAGGATACCATGCCTGT
This sequence comes from Serilophus lunatus, assembly GCA_013399895.1. NCBI lineage: Eukaryota > Metazoa > Chordata > Aves > Passeriformes > Eurylaimidae > Serilophus > Serilophus lunatus. Next base: position 468,578 of record VXBA01002618.1, on the reverse strand, counting down.
TATCCCCACCCTACTGCCCCTGTAGATGTTTTCCAAAAAAAAGGAAAACTATCTACAAAAATAAACTCTTAGAATCCCAAGGAAAATCTCACATCTGAAGGACAGTACTAGTCCATTATCTGACTGTTTTGCTGGAGCGCAAGGCAGGATGAACCAAGGGCTCAGCATGCTCTGGCTGCATCCTTTACCAAAGACACCACAAAATCACCAAGCCAAACTGGTTTCCTCTCCAGTCGCTCATCACTCCTCTGCTGACTTAGACGCCTCATTAACAGAGTTAACTCTCTGCAATAGAGTACTTCCAAGAATCCATGCTAATCATCTGCTGAACTATTTTTCCCAAACCAGGATCAGATGTTTGCAGTTGACAGGATTAAAGCTCCAGTAAGTAATTATCTGTTTTCTAATAGGCTCTGATCACTGCAAAACAGATTTGCATACACCTAGAAGAAGACCTAGCCATTAATTATCGCTGTAATTTTCCACAAGGCAAAACTAGCCATGATACCGAAACATCTGATTTTATCTAGCAAGAATTATGCACTTTAGTGGCCACTAAAGAAAAACCCAAACAAGAAAATCAAGGCACACATAGACAAAGTACAGACTCCCAGGTACCATCCAAGACAAATCCTCCACCTCAACATTAAAAAAATATTTTAAAATATGAAAAAAGATATCCCAATGCATGCCAAAGGAGAATCAAATTTATGTATCCGTGTACAGTGTGTTAAGAGCTAACCAGAAGAAATTATTTTATTAGACTTATAGATGCATCTCACAGACCAAAGTGGCAAGTTGGGTAAAACAGAATAGACATCATGTTGAAGAAGGAAATATGGAGATACACAAATGGGTACGCTGGAAGAAAAGAACCTGTTCCTTAAGGTTTACTTTGGCAATGGAGTAGTAGCAGAACGTAAAGCTCATGTGATGTAATGTTAAAGTGAAGTGGGTCAGAGGAGCCAGTAAGTAGTTTCCCTCTCCTTGGGACTGCCAGTTATCCCTCAGAGAAGTCTCAAAATTACACGGTGGTAAAAGAGCTATGTGTTTATTTATCAAGCATTGCCTTCACAGGTTTTTTGATTTGTGGGGGGAAAAAGTTTGTGAACTCAATTCACACCAGTGAGACTTAAGGAAAAGTTTCCCTTCATCTGAGGGAGAAACATCTCAAGATGGTGGCAATGGCCATCTAGCTTCATTGCCAACATTGATGGTACCCCAAATCTCAGGCAACACCAGAGGCCCATGATGCTTTTTAAATTTACTCTGGCACCAAAAGCAGCTGATCATCATTCCCACAGAAAATGTAAAGCTGGTTCTGTATGAATTAAACAGAAAAAAAAATAAATCTCACCAAGAGTTGAAGATGTTCACCCATTGACAATATAGACTTGACATTAAAGTAAATGTTTTTACAAGTTTGTCCTGGCTCCCCAGGCAGGCCTGTGCCTGATGCTGGAACTTCTGCTCTTTCCTGAGCACTCCTTACATGCCAAAGAGCAGCACAGCATATGCTTCTGGGATCTGCACCTCTGATGACAGAAGTTCCCAGCCTGTCTGGCCGCTCCAGACTGAGGCTACTCACATACTTGTTGTCTCAGTTCTGTCATTAATGCCCTGTGTTTCAGAGCATCCTGCTGAATTAAATGCAAAGTGTGCAAACAACAATTAGCATAGAGCCTGCTTTAGCAGCACTGGGAGGTGTTTTTCAAGCTCTCAGCCAGCAGCTGCCGTATTAGTAAGTTTTTGGGCTAATTAAACCCAACCCAACCCTAACCCTCAGCTCTTCCAGAGTCACAAGATAGCATTATTTCCCAAAAGCCTCCCCAGCAAATCGTGAACAATAAGGGAGAGGGACATCAGGACATCAGCATGGAGGACCAACAAGGGGGTAGCAAGAGAGGAAAGGAGCCCATTTCAAGAGTGAAGACTGGGGGGTTTCCATTTATTTGTTGTGATTGTCTCACAATTGGGTTTTCTCCCCCTTTCTATACAGTTTATTCTCATGACTGTATGAGCAACACAATTCACCTGTGTGGAAAATACAGACTCAGCTGGACATGCAATAAGGGATGCTGCAGACGGACGCTGCTGCCATCATGGCACCACAGAAGCTCTTGGGATGTGGCACCCAGAGTTCTCCACCAACACCCTTCACCCTGTGTTTTCTGTCTTCCAAAGCACCTCAAATCCCACAGGCAGCCAGCTGCAGGGATGGGAACTAAAAAAAAGAAATTAGGGAAAAAAACTGCCCAGAAATTAGGTGGAAATAGAGCAGGGCAAGTAAGGATTGTCACCACTGGGAAAGCCCAAAGTGGTCAATGGGGACATTAACCCTGTGGTGTGCAGAGCACAGGGCAAGGCTCCACTTTCTCACCTCAGAGCACCTTCCAGCAGGGTAAGATGCACCAGAGAGAATGAGTGGGAAATAAAATGCTTTTAGTGCAGCAAATCTTCATTTTGACAGATTCATGCAGATTCTGTGGGCTGGTCCACAGCCAGGCACGTCCTAACCCAGCACTCTGCTACAACTGATAAGCCAATACCACTAGCTGAGCCTCCATAATGTTATAACCAAGCTTTTTAGGTGTCTTCACTCACTTTCTGTGTCCTGCAAAGGCTGACAAGATGTTTTCTTATCTGATAAAACAGGGATGCTAAAACATGAGGATTGCTTCATCCCAGCTATGTATGAGCCATACACAACCAACACCCAAACCCAACATGTAGCGAGGGCTGCGGTGACCACCACAAAATTCCATTCCCCTCCCCTTGTATCCCTTCCCAGCCATCACCTCCCATGTGACGCTGCAGAGAATGCAGACAGCACACACTACCCACTACACAGCAGTGCCCAAAAGCTGTTGTCAACAGAAGGTCAAACAGCATTTGGTGACAAGCACAGACGAGCAATTCGCAATTGCCTTCCTACAGGAAAAGATGCAAATATTTGATGTCCAGTGGATAGCTCTCACATCTGCTTTTCTTTCAGCTTCAACCCAAGCCAACCACTGATACTTTTCCCAGAACTGAGTTAGAAACATCTGCCAAAATGAAGCAGCTTGTTTCAGTTTCCTCTGTGCTCATCTGAGTGTACCTGCTTAGGACTGTGGTATCCCGCTCCAAACAGTGTCTTGGGAACAAGCCAAGCTCTCTACAGTAAGAGAGCACATCTCACAATATACACACACAGAGTTTAAAAACTGGAATCTCAATCCTGCCTCAGAGCTACTCTTACTAAAAATATGGTCAGGGAATAGATGATTTAGGTATATTTAAATGGTTTCCCTTACCATAATAACTGATCATCTGTAGTATATTTACCCAAGAATTGCCAAATAATATAAGGAAATAATATCAAGCCATAATATCAGGAATATAAGCATGTACAACACAATCCTCACAATCCCATTGTTATTTCTATTGTCACATTCCCAGTATATAAAAAATTACATAAAATTGTACATAATTGTTTAAAACAAGTTCTAGCTGCAACGAGATAACAGGTGCAGAATTTCAATCAGCAAAGATTCCCAGGGCTTGCAGAGAACAGCTCAATAATAGCTAAGCACTACCAGAACCAGCTTAATATGCTCACAAACCTGCAGCTGACCACGGGTTTCTAAAATATGGCCAAAAGTAAACTCAGGTTAGTTCTCTTCCTGCCTCTGAAGGGTACCAAACTGGAGTGTGGGCACTAACCTCAGAAGTTTCCACAGTGCTCACTGGCTGGGTGCAGCAGCTGGGTTTGGCACACCTCCAGCAGAGAAATCCTCTGCAATTCAGCTGGAATCTCATTTATTTTCTGAAATATAACTATAACTTACTTCAGAAAACCTACATAGCCTTTGTAAACATTTTAATTGCTTTTCACAATTAAGAGCAACTGTGTGGGGGAGGAAAATTGCAAGTATTTGATACCACACTGCAATGGAACAGGAAAACACAGAGAGAAGGGAAGGTGACAGAATGAGGTGACAAGAGAATCTGAGGTAGGAAGAATGCAATTATCCCAACAGAAATAGGAGCTGAGCATTCATTTTAGAAAGGGTGTTCAGTTTTTGTACTCAGAGGCAGGTATTTCCACCAAACACCTCTGAGTTGCTCTTTTTCAGACCTAAAATGGACCCTGACATTTTCTCTCAGTTTAGAACTCCTGAGCTTTTTCAAAGCATGACTACATCAGGAAGTGTTTGAAACCAATTTTTTCTTTCTGTTTTATCACTGGCTGAAGACTAGAACTCTCAGAACTAGGCATATCCAGCCCCCAAGACACTCTCTGATCCCCAAAAAGCCTCAGTGGGAAGAGCTTTGGGATATCCAGTATGCAGCCAGACTGCTAAGCTGGGAGGACTGGGCGGGAAATAGGCGACAGCCGTAATCACAGCATGGCTGATATACTCTCACTTTCTGTATGGAAACCACGTGGTGCAGTTTCATCCACTCTGGGGGCCTGACATATTGCTCATATTCATATTTATTTTTTCAACTATAGGAGCTTAGTTTTAACCCCATGTTTTCTTCTAACTGGTTCTCAGGATTGTAAGTAAAATAAAGCACAAGCAAGATGTAGCACACATTTTACTTCTTGCTTTATGAATCTACTGCAGTCACAGATTCAACTTTAAATAAGTTTAATATTGAAATAATTGAAAGATGAGAACTCGAGTCATCTGAAAGGCATATTTTACCAAACTCTGCAGTTCAATTTTGTGTTCAATCTTTATGTAAGGAAGGAAAGTGATAAACTTTGATACACAGGCACTGTTTCAAACTGTATCCAACACTTTTAGAGTAGAAGCAGGAAGAAGAACCAAGGGGCCCATATACAAGCTAATATATGGAAATACAAACTCTCTTTTTCATTGCTTTAAGAGGAAGAAATGTGCATGCATCAGTAGGAGAGCTAAAATTAAAAGCAGCAGGTTAGAGTACAGAATATGGCTGTATACATCCAGTTTCTGAATGACCAGAGCTGCCACAGGCTCAGATCTCATCTTAGCATTCTCAGCCTGGTTGTCCTTCACTGTAGGCCAAAGTGCTCTGGGTCAAACCCACATCTACAGCAGTAGGTGTGTAGCTAGGTATAAATACAGCAGTCCAGGGTACCTTATCTCTTAAGCAGTCTGGTATCTGATTAATGCTACTGGTGAAGGCTTGGCACAGATTCATCACTATTTCACACTCCCATTCCACTTTCCACTCTCCAGATATTCATCTCACTCCATCCTACAGATGATGTAGATCAGGTGTACAACATTGAATGACAATAAGCAGCAATGCAAACTATTTCTGAAAGGGTGCAAGTCTGTGATTCATCTCTGTCTCAAAATGGACAGTAGTGCTTATTTAACTTTGAAATCTTCATATAATACAGAGGGATCTTGACAGGCTGGATAAATGGGCAGAATTCAATGGCATGAGATTTAACAAATCTTAGTGCCAGGTTCTACACTTTGGTCACAACAACTCCCTGCTACATGCTGGGGACAGAGTGGCTGGACAGCAGCCAGGCAGAAAGGGACCTGGGGTACTGGTTGACAGCTGGTTGAACACGAGCCAGCAGTGTGCCCAGGTAGCCAAAGGCATCCTGGTCTGTATCAGGAATAGTGTGGCAGCAGGACCAGGGAAGTTATCCTTCCCCTGTACTTGGCACTGGTTCAGCCACACCTTGAGTGCTGTGTCCAGTTCTGGGCCCCTCAGTTTAAGAAAGATTTTGAGATGCTCGAACATGTCCAGAGAAGGGCAACGAGGATGGTGAAGGGGCTGGAGCACAAGCCCTGTGAGGAGCGGCTGAGGGAGCTGGGACTGTTCAGCCTGGAGAAGAGGAGGCTCAGGGGTGACCTTATTGCTGTCTGTAACTACCTGAAAGGAGGCTGTAGCCAGGCGGGTGTCGGTCTCTTCTCTCAGGCTCCCAGTGACAGAACAAGAGGACACAGTCTTAGGCTGTGTCAGGGGAGGTTTAGGCTGGATGTTAGGAAAAAATTAGAAAGAGTGATTTGACATTGGAATGGGCTGGACAGGGAGGTGGTGGAGTCACTGTCCCTGGATGTGTTTAAAAAGAGACTGGATGAAGCACTTAGTACCATGGTTTAGTTGGTAAGACAGTCTTAGGTAACAGGTTGGACATGATGATCTCAAAGTTCTTTTCCAACCTAGTTAATTTTGTGATTCTGTGATTCTATTTAAGTGCAGAGCAATTCTTACACAATTATAGAAAGCCTTTGGTTAGAAGGGATCTTAAAGACCATCTAGTTCCACTCCCCATGATGCACAAACACTTCTATAACTTGCAGATAGGGGGGAAAAAAAAAAAAGGTTAGCAAAATAATTGGGAAATTTGGCCCTTCTCCTATAAAGCACAGCTTCGTTCACCGAGGCACAACAAAAGCTGAACTGGAACAGTCGCAGAAGCGCGGCGGAGCGGGGGAAAGCTTTGGAGAGCTCTGCCACCGCACTGCCCGCGCTGCGGGTGACCAGCCTCGCTGCACTGCAGAGGTCAGACAGCCCTTCTCCGCGGCACCTGTCACTGACAGCTGCTGAACGACCCCGAGATCTTACTGCAAAATACCCCGAGCGCCGGGATCGGCAGCACACGGGCAGCTCCCGGGGCTCATCCCGGCTGGCCGCTCTCGCTCCGCTCCGCACTGAGCCGGGAAACAAAGGGCGCCGCGGCTCCACCGCTCCCCATCACTCCCACGGGAGAAGATGCGGCGGCTGGGCTGACAGCGCTCCTGCTCGGGCAGTGCCGGAGCACGGCAGCGGCCAGGGAATGCCCCAGAGAGGAGGAGGGCCGGCCGCGAAGCCCAGCACACCTGGTGAGCCGCCCGAAGGCACCGCCTGCTGCCAGGGACACCCAGCGAGGGCTGTTTTCCGGGAAGGCAGCTCTCCTCGCGGCGGCCCAAAGGCGCCCTTTTGCCCTGCCCGTGGCAGGGACCCCGCGCAGCGCTGTCCTCCCGCCCCGCTCCGCCGCCCCCCG